>PNEQ01063975.1:0-10770 GCA_003012365.1 Medauroidea extradentata | reverse complement strand
TAGCCATGGTGGGCTACCCAGTGACAGAGCCATTCCGGCTCTCCCTCTCCAAAATGGAACTTCTTCAAGGACCATCTCCAAGGGGCCTCCACAGGCCCTCTACCAGGCAGTACTTCTGCCTTCGTCTCCGTGCCGAGACCACCAGCCCAGAGCCCATGCCGGCCTGCATCCGCAGCCATAGCCATGGTGGGCTACCCAGCATCAGAGCCATTCCGGCTCTCCCTCTCCAAGATGGAACTTCATGGACCATCTCCAAGGGGCCTCCACAGGTCCTCTACCAGGCAGTACTTCTGCCTTCGTCTCCATGCCGAGACCACCAGCCCAGAGCCCATGCCGGCCTGCATCCGCAGCCATAGCCATGGTGGGCTACCCAGTGACCGAGCCTTTCCGGCTCTCCCTCGCCAAGATGGAACTTCTTCAAGGACCGTCTGCCGGTCCATACCCTGATGGGCCACACAAGAGCCACGCAGGCTCTCTCGCCAGCGCCTTCGCCTCCGAAGGACCCCAGCGCCCTCTTCCAGAGGGGCGTACCCCCAGGTGAACCGGATCACCACCCATGCCCATGCACGAACGTCATGACAGCCATGGAAGACCAGGAACCTGCCAACCTGCATCCAGGGAGACCTCTCCCCAGACTCAGGACCACCAGCTGGTCCACGCTCAGCCGAGCAGCCAGATGTCCACAGCCACTTCTCCCCACCAGGCAAGTTGAAGATTGGCGGACATCCTACCCAGAGTGGCTCCAGCCGAGCCTGCCCATGGAACCAGTAGTCAGGCCAATGTCGCAACAGTGAGCAGAGGCCACCTTAACTACGACGAGGCCGCTGATCCCACGATGCCTGTACCTCAGGCACCTCCAGGGCGGACGCCCTAACCTGCTGTCGGAGACAGCACCGACGCATCCAGAGGTCCAGACTCTAGCGGATGCCCATCACTTTGGCATTCTCGCAGAAGGGACCACACCCAGTACCAGAGAAGACACCGAGACCATCCATGGAGAACAGTTGCCTCCAGACCTTCCAAGTGATCAACGAAAACAACACCAGGGTGAGTGACGCCCCAGGAAACCCAAGAAAAGAGACATTCACTTACCTTTAACCTAGAGTTTTTGCATCCTTCTTTAATGTTGTAAAGTTAGTCGGGCAAATAAAGTGTTCGTTGCCTGGACACGCCCGACGCCTTGTAACTTCACTCTCTAGTTTAAGGCATAGTAGCCAAGTTTTTCTTTTTGTTAAAATTCAGGGCCTCGCTTTTGTAGCCGGGGGGGAATTGACGCGATGCCGTCACATCCTCTTATAAAATACGTTAACGCTCGCCCCCGATTTTTAACACTTTACTATTTAGGCCTAAGAGCACTAGTATTCGCCGGCACCTTTGCATTTGCCGATTGCTGTTTATTTTCACGTAACGATTATATTCTAGCGTGTAAGAGTGGAAGACGAAGCTTTAATTGTGAAACAGTATTTACTTACGTCCAAGTGTTTATCCAGTGTCTATTTTCCACGTTTAACTGCCTTTGTAACATTTATTAACCTGTACAAGTGTTTGTTTACAAATACGGCCGAGTGCCTTATCAGTGGTGCCAATCCCGTGCACGGACTCTGTAAATGTGCACTAAACAGCGATCACGGGAAATATGCACATAAATATAAATTGTACTGTTTGTTAATGCTTAAAATTATGTTTTATTATTATGTAAGTGTTTCTGTGTATTAATTATAGTGTTAAACGGCAATGCGCACATTTATAATTCAAGTCGGGAAGTTTGTTTGTATAACAGAGTAAATTTGTGCCACGAGAGAGTATTTCCAAAGTGTGAGTGTGGCACACCTGCAGATGCAGACGGCCTCGAGCGGCCGAGCGACCATTTTGCTAACGGTACTTCAGCCCTTCCAAGGGGTATATAAGACGGGCGCTGCGCCCAGATAGTCAGTCGTCAGCGGCTCGGCCTTCGGGCCGGGTCAGCCTGGCACCCCCGCGAGAGTTCGTTGGCAGCTCCTCTGAGTTTCCGTCTCTCAAAACCCTCCCCGAAGGACTTCTTGCAAATGGAGACCTTCAACCCTCCCTGGTAGTCGACTTCTTGCGAAGGGAGTCCTACCGATTGCATCCGAGGCGACTTCTTGCGAAGGGAGACCCTCAACCCTGTACCTACCTATCCGAGGTGACTTCTTGCGAAGGGAAACCCTCACCCCTTACCTACCTAACCGAGGCGACTTCTTGCGAAGGGAGACCCTCACCCCTTACCTACCTAACCGAGGCGACTTCTTGCGAAGGGAGACCCTCACCAACCCCGGAGCGACTTCTTGCGAAGGGAGACCTCCACCTTCCTGTTCCATTCTCTTACCTACCTCACCCGCTGAGAGACTGGAAGGAGGAGGTTTTGTCACCCAGCTTCCGCGCGCGTAAAGGGGAATACACCCTAAGTTATGTCAGTTATAAAGTGTTGGTACGCACTTCGCTGCCTCGTAAAGTTATTGGAAGATACAGAATGTAGTAAACTTTCCTTGGGATCAAAGAGATCACCGAATATTTAGCAGTAACCCAGCCTAGCTCGTTAATCCAGTATTGTCGATGGCGCAGCGCCTAAAGTAAGAGGCTATTGAATGTTGTTGCAAACCTCTCGGGATCAAAGAGATGATCGCCCCCAGTTTCGGCCACGAGTAAGGCCTTAATTTCGCCCAGTATTTGAATGGCCCGGAGTGCCACGTAGAAGTGTATGCATCATAATATGTCCTGTGGGCTTAGTACTGTCTTTCTAAGTTGTCGTATCATTGTTATTGTTGTACCCTGTTGTCGTATCTCATATTGAGACTCCAGTGCTAAAATGTATGTCATAAAATTATTATTGACATCTAACCCTGATTGTGGACCATGTACCAAAACTAATGTTGTATTCATCATGCTGTGACAAATATTGTAACTTGTGTTAATGAATATAACCACCCCATGAAACTGAATTACCTTGTTTTCTCCTTTCATGAGATTAACCTGTGTACCAACCTTGATATACAATACAAGGTGAGTGATATATGCCTTGCCCTCTGTTTATGTAAAAGATGACACCCTGTGCTAGCAAGTAGAGTTCGTCCTTGTTGGCTCACTCAGTAGTCACTCACTGAGTCGAGGATAACTCTATTACCAACTACTCTAGAAGAACCACACCAATGTCTCATGCTCTTTACCTCAAAGGTCTTCTAGATATACACACTGCTCGCATTCAGCAATCTTACTTGCAACTCCCGCTCATCTAGCACAGTGGGATAGCGTCAACTTATAACTAACACCTGTCCTTATAGATCCCTTTGTGGGGATCTCGATGCACTACACACGCGCCAGGCAAGCCGGGCCACCCCCCCCCCACACTTCCAGGCTACTCTGCAGTCCTATGTAAACGAAGCACCTCGCGACTTCGTTAGACGTCTGCTAACGCCAAGAATTGCGCATAAATGTGCAGTCGAGTTAGTGAAATTATGTTTACATTAACGTTAAGGTTAGGCCTTAATATTCTACAGCATAAAAAGAAATCGAATTTTGGAGAATAAAAGGGCGGGCCGGGCCAAGTACCCTTTTACAATATAGGCACAATTGAGACCTATGTTCTTAAGTTTACGTAGAATGATGGAATGTTGACAAGTATCAAATGCTTTTTTTAGATCAAAATATATAACATCATATTGACTTCTCGATATGACAGCACTATAAATTTCATTTATGTATTCAAATAAATTAGTTGTAGTATTTCTTTTATACTGAAAACCATGTTGACAATTGGATATTAAATTCTTTTATAGAAAATTAATATGTCTGTGTATTATTTTTTCCATTAATTTAGAAAATGAACAAAGAAGCAAAATAGGCCTGAAGTTATTAAGATTATGTTTATCTCCTTTTTTAAAAACAGGAATTACGTTAGCCTGTTTCAACATGATAGGAAAAATACCACAAGACAAGCTAGTATTTATGACCTTAATTAATATGGGGGCAAAAATTTCAGCACAGGCTTTAAATATAAAATTAGGGACACCTACAGGTCCTGAAGATTTACTAGATTTATGATTTTTGATAGACCAAAGTACTAAACTATTGTTGACTGTAATGATAGGTAAATGAGTATTAGAACCAGAGGTGAAATGTATATTGGAAGTTTGAGAAGGTTTTTCATAGATCTCAGCAAAATGTTGACCAAACAGGTTAGCTACTTCACTTGGATCTTGTATTAAATTACCATTATTGAGAATGGTTAAATTAGAGAGGTGACCATCTTTCATCAATTTTACATACTTCCAAAATTGTTTGGGATCACGTTTAATATTGTTATTTATTTCAAGAAGCCAAATTCTTTTATCAGCTCTAATTTTGTTCTTCACCAATTTGCGCTGTGTAGAGAAATTTGAAGAATTTTGTTCATTATTTTGATTTTTAAACTTTCTGTAAAGATTATCTTTTTTCTTAATAAGAGCAGAGGAAAACCAAACAGGGTATTTTCTGTTAGATATCAAAGTTAACGGTATGTAAGTATCAATAATTTTTAAAGTGTTACTAGCCAAATATTCAATCATAAGGTTAACATTATTCATATTAACGATAGGACTCCAATCAAATATTTTTAGGGCGTAATACAATGAGAGATAGTCAACGTTGCGGTAATCTCGAGAAAAAAAGTAAGTCATATTATGTGTCAGTTGTGAAACTTCAAGCTGATAGGAGCAAAAAAATGCAGGATGATATTCATCTTCACTGGAACCAAAGGATCAGGAGACCGGGAAACTTCAGTAATGTAACTATTAGATAAGACTAGATAAAGAGAGACTTATCAGGTTTAGTCAAGTTAAATTGTGTAAGATTATGTGAGTTAATATTTTCTAACAGCAGTAGTCCTTTTTGTTTATTGTAATAATGTTCAATATTATTACCAATGAGAATTTATATTTTACTAATAGTAAGTTCTATCCAAACAGTATCAAGATTATTAATTTGAAACTCATGCTTCAAGACAGCTAGGAGATAAAAAAGGGAGTTAATAGCAATCGGCACACTCCTCCCCTAGTAATAATATCGTCATATTTTATATCACATCGGAAAACATTGTAATAGCTCGGAAAGTATTGGGAGTTAACACTATTAGAATTTAACCAAGTTTCAGTTAAGCATATAAAATGATAATTAGACATTAAAAGATTTTCCTCAAATTGTTGGCATTTTGTCTGTAGACCCCTTACATTTTGATAGTAAAGGTGAATATATTTAAAACATGCCTGCATAGATAGTAAAGAGAAGTATAATAATAATAGTAATAATAATGTGTGCATACGAGTACATGAAAATCTAAATATAGCATACAATAATCCCCCAAGTCACAAAACATGTGACTTAACGAAATTTTGCACATACAAAAAAGTAAAAACATTACGAAAAAAAATTGTGCTTGAATGCTCCATGTGGCCGCCGAGACAGCAGTGCTCATCTATCCCTCTTGGATTTGTGCCATTGACCTCATGGTTGAACTATTTTGGACAATGTCAAAAATATATTTTTTGCTTACATTTGACATTTACATACCTTGCTCGTAACCAAAAGTATCATAATCTATCACAACCTCATTACACACGTTTACTAACGTCATTATTTTATATTAACGTAATATTTTTGGTTTGTATTGATGACTAACTTCATGGTGTGATGTGCACTAGCACGTAGCCCATACTTGGTTTCTTATCATATAGTAAATTCAATTTTCTCTCTCTTAATAATATTTTTTTTTGTTGTTTATAACAGTTTAAATAGGCAAAATTAACCAAGTATAAGGATGTATACAGCGGGATTCAACATATTAATTGGGGATGCTAATAGAGAAATTCACATTAAAATTTTATTCAAAATTTACATTTAACTGTTATGGCAAGATAAAAACATTAAATTTCACGAGTCAATTTTATCTAATTTATATCGTGTTTGGACTCATTTTAAAGCTAATTTAATTTCAAACAACTTTCCTACGTAACTTTTTCTTGTATTTTGTTGCATTTCAATGTTTAAAATTTCAAGTAGACTCTGAGCTTGCCTATTGGATGGGATTTATATGGCAGGCAGGTCAGAGTTCAGACGCCTGGAGGCAGGTACAGAGACGTGTTGGAATGCAGCTCGAGCAGCAGGTCGTTAGGCTATCATCGTGGCTGGTAGTGCCGGGCGCAACAGAACTCTGAAAAGGTGGTGATCAATGACAGATTGATGACGCAGCATATTCCCCATTAATAAACTAATAAATATTTAGCTGATATAATGGAATAAAGCACTTTGCAAATTTGTCAGTAACTATTGAATTTTTTTTCTGTTATAAATGTCGATTGACCAGCATTTCAAACAACTTGGATCCCCTTGTATCACTCCGCCACTCCGTCAAGTAAGTTGGAGTGTTCGCACTGGAGGAGTTAGTTGTGGTACATCAGAGCTTGGACGTGGTCGCCGAGATATAGCTGGCTGAGTGTTTTGTTAGCTGGGGCATTATGGCGGAAGAGTAAGGACGTGTACGGCGCTGGAGCAGAGGCGTCAAACCCAAAGGGCGGATTCGCCAGTAAAGTGGGCAGTATTGCTGGCGATGATTTATATTTTCTATTTTTTTTCTTTATTTTGTTAACTGAGTTAGTATATCCAAGTAGAGAGATGCACTAAACTGGTGCATAAGTGGATGTTGCAGTTTTACGACACCGTCGAGAAAACTAGTTATGCGTATAAGTAGTTTCTTGGTTGTTGGGTGACCATGCCGAAGCATATCACATCTCTTGAAAGACCTGGACGAACACACTAGACTACGTCCATTCGCACACTGGTATCACGACACCATCGAGAAAACTAGTTATGTGTAAGTAGTTGCTTGGTTGTTGGGTGAGCATGCCGAAGCATATCACAGCACTTGAAAGACCTGGACGAAAACACTAGACTACATCCATTCGCACACTGGTATCACCTATTAATGTTTATGTTTTTAAGGTGATAAGGCTACTAGAGTGACTGTAAGTGTTTAAGTAACGATAGTGCTGTGTACGTCAGGTAAACCATTAATAAACAAAACTGAAAATTTTTATAAAATTTTTGTTTATTTAATATTTTCTCTCTACGTGAACATCTTTCGAAGCACCTAAGGCTATTTGGGAATGTAAAACCATAAAGAAATGATTTGTAATTTCTGGAGGACTTGTCATAGTCATCGCTCACCATAATCAGCTGCTCCCGCTAATAGATGGTGGCTGCAAGGAATAAGGATAAGTTCCAGTTCCAGACCTCCTTCGTCGTTAATTTCCTGCTAAATCATTTAATACTAACAGCAGAGCACTGCAGTCACCGCCTCTATAAAGCAAAACAACAGTTTATACGGTACTCCTACTTCATTGGCAGACCAATTACATCTGGCACCGCGAACAGGGACATCATCACAGAAACAACAGAATACAGCACTCCAACTTCATCAGCAGACCGTTACAATGGGTATTATTTTTAATATGTTTAGCTGTTGTTCATCTGGTTTCAAAAAGCAATTTATGAATGTTAACTTATGTTATAAACAGAAACATTTCTTTCATGTAGACATATTCCCAACAGTGAAAAAACTGAAGTTCTTTGTTACAGAACAAATTGCTTACAGTAGGATATAGAATACGTATTATATGGAAATTCACTATGTGCCGTCTTTACACGTACATTTGCAATCAAAATTAATTAAAGTTTAATTTAAAAATTACAGTACGTGGGGAATTTTATTCCACCATTTTGTGTACTTCTGAAAACAACCGAGCACTCAGCCCGAGATACAATACACCTTTATGAAAAATCTAGGTTATCATGGAATGAGTTAATGTCCACATCATGTGAAATGCTTTCACCTAAAAAGTGAGCCAGGCTACTGTCTGGCGAGGGTTCATCCTTGTCGCCACTCTGCTGGCAAAAGGGGGTTGAGTTTAGGTTTCCTTCAGGGTGCAATGAGGTATGAGCACGAGAGTTCCCTGAAGGGGAGGGGAGGCTGCTAAATGTCCCAAGGAGAGTGGTTTCCCGGGCAGTCGACACGACACAGTCTCTCAGCAGAGCGGGAAAATTCTCACTTTTTATAAAGGGGGTAGGCGTGTTGACCACTCACCATTTCTAGAAGAGTTCCCTCAGGCGAGATAGTAATAGCTTGGCACTCAATATCAGACATTGGTATCTCGGAATGAAACTATGAAATACGTTTTTTTTAAACTATATATTGTTATATCTTGACACACTTTTACATTCACTGACTGTACACACAAGTTACTACATTCGGTGTCTCATATACACAAGTCTCTATACATTACTGGTTAACACACTTCACAATACTTGACCGCGTGGTCGTTTATGCACGGATCCCCGGAACTTCTCATGGACTTGGCTCTACTTCCGCCTCCAGCGGTCACAGATATACGCCTCGTCGCGACTCGCGGTAGGGTGCGTTCCCTAATACTGCCCACGCGGCTAGGGCGCGTCTCCTCCAAACAGTGCTTTCGGCACAGAGTAGGTAGGACCAGGTTTCCGCTTACTTCTCAGTAAGCAACCTGTATAGAGGATGGGTAGAGGGGTTTCTGCTTACTTCTCAGTAAGCAACCCACGGAAGATAGGTAATGGTGAACAGGTAGGAGAGCGGGTTTCCGCTTACTTCTCAGTAAGCAACCCTGAGGTAAAGTGGATGTCGGGTTTCCGCTTACTTCTCAGTAAGCAACCCTTTCGAGGTGGGAGGATGGTGCCTAGGCTTGCTCGGGGAGGAGGCCCGAGCCCTAGACTGACGATTTGGCTAGGCGAGCGCCCGCCTTATATACCCCTGAGGGGGGCTTAAAGTCCCGTTAGTGGGTGGTGAAAATGGCCGCCGCTGGAGATGAGGCCATCTGCTAGCTAGCAGGCGCACCACTCCAACACCCACAAATCTCCCACACTCGGCAAAAAAATACGTGACTCTATTTAAACATTCCCGCAGGGCCGTGGAAATGTCAGTGTTGCCAAAAAAGAAAGAAACAAAACACTAAATAAATACACAGACTTAATAATATTACGTTTACAATAATTACATACACACTTTCTCTCTTAAAAGTTCATATTTCGCCGCCTGACATTATTTGTAGTGCATCCATCTATTTGTTTACATTGGTTATGGCGGGCGTGAATATATACATAAAAAACGGTAAATATAACATCTCTAAACCTTTAGTTTTATGTTTTACGGCAACACGGCTCACAATACTGGATTTAGATGACCCTTTGGGTGAAAATAAGTTAGACCTAACTCTTACATATTACTAATATTACGGGGCCGAGCGTACAATATCTCTAAGCACCTTGCAGGGTGCGTCAACTCCCCCCTGACTGGCGAAGCGAGGCTCCGTGAAAAAAAATTATGACTAGGGTTACAAAAAATACAAAATGGTTCAGGTACATCCTGATTAATTTACAACAGGGGTTTACAATAACTTTAGAGTGTCTCTCAATTCGGGGTCTTCAGGTGGCGGGACTCACCCTGGTGTGCATTGCTGCTGGGCCACTGGTAGCTTCGGGGGCGGGTAGGTCTCCATGGTGTCTCGTGGTACCTTCCTCTTTGTTGTGCGGGGTCGCCTCTACATGTGCGCCACAAGGCCTGGCGCTCTCTGGGACCAAGTGCTTGAGAGGCCGGGGCCCATGGCCTGACAGTGGCTCTGGTTGGCTGCTGGGGGGGCGCCTCTCCTGTAGGCGGCTTCATGGTGGTAGCCTAGCCAGGTTCATGATAGCTCCTGCTCATCTGTGTGGCGTTGGCGGGGTTGGTGCTCCTCTGGGTGTGGGCCATTGACTGGGCCCTGGTTGCCATGTGTGGCGGCGGCGGTGGTCCTCTGGAGGACTGAGCAGTGCTGCTCCTGGGGGGTTGCACGCTGAGGCTGGTGGTGCCAAAATCTCTGCGGCATGTTGGTCTGCATTCTCCTTGGTTACCATGGTGTGGAGGCGCAGGTTGTGGGGTAGGCTCTCTTGAGTCTGGGCTCCTGACGAGCTTGGGGTGGAGGGTGGTACCCTCTGGTGAGGCAGTTTCCTCCTTGTTGGTAGTGTGCCCGATGCCTGGGCGGCTGGGAAAGATGCGTAGCTGCTCCTCATGACTATCGCCACTGTGATCGGCGGGCATGTGTTGAGGCTCTTCTTCCCATGTTAGGGTTCTCCTCTGGCAGAGTGGTGGCTTCTCTCTGGAGAATGTGGGGTCACCCCATGGATCTCCCGATGGTGGAGGTTGAGGGTTGGCTGGCCGGCGTCGCGGCGCGGGGTCTTGCAGGAAGGCTTCTGCATGGTGCTTGAGGCTGGAGAGGTGAACTCTCTTGGTTGCTCCGTCGGGGCCCTCTATCCAATAAACATGGCCCTGTCGCTGGATTACGGTGTATGGGCCCTCCCACTTGGGAGCGAGTCCCGCATGAAAGTGGTGTTGGCGGCTTGAGAGTGGCCGGGTCCTCAGGAGGACTTGCTGTCCTTCATCAAAGGTGTGGCTCGGGGTATCCAGGTTGGGCTGTGGGTACTTCTTCTGAACGTACTTGGCTCGGTGCTACGCTGCAGTGGTGGCCCGTTCCTTGGCGAGTACCTGGATTTCTTGGGCTGAGGATGCTTTGGTGGGTGCTCGTTTCCACTTCCATTCTCCAGGGCGACGAAGGTTGTAGCCGAGGAGAAGTTCGCTTGGCGTGGCTTGTAGAGCTTCATTTACTCGGGTGCGTAGGGCGTACAGGACTGTCGGCAGAGCTTTGTCCCACTGTCGGTGATCCC
>PNEQ01063969.1:6134-58432 GCA_003012365.1 Medauroidea extradentata | reverse complement strand
ATCGCTACTGGTTAGATAGATATCGTGGGTTGATGGAAAACAAATTTTGTGCTTTTTCACCCTTTTGGGTGTCGAATTTCGAAATATTTTAAATTTACATCTTAGACATTTGTATAAGTATCCAACTGAAGTGTAAATCACATCGCTAGCCCGTTCAGTTGAATTAAAATCGATCATTCACTAAAAAAACACATATCACTCCTGCACAGTATTGAGAAATCGAATTTCGACAAATCTGAAAACTGTTTTGCGGTAATTTCTGTAATCATCATCCTGAAGCAAAAATTAATTGTATATCTCGACGGGTTCTATAGATATCGAGGATTTATCTAAAATAAGTTCAAGGTCTTTTCACCACTTAAGAAAGTAAATTTCGAAAAACCCTTGAATCACGTTTTAGAATACTTTATTGGTATCTCGCGGACGTAAAAAACACAACATTAGCCCGCTGGGTTCAAGATATATAGACGATTAATTGAAAACGCTTTTCACCACTTTTTACCCCTTTTCACGTCCTTAGGTGGCGAATTTCGAAAATTCCTGATATTACTTTTTAGGTATTTGAGTAAGCATCAATCCTAAACAAAAATCACGTCTCTATATAAAAAACTATGGGATCGATATATATATATATATAATGTGAGTCGAAAACTCATATTACCCCATTTTAACCAGTTTAGGGCCGAATCCGGAAAATATATTTTAAATGGTACTTGGGATACTTACAAAAGCACCAATTTAAAGCAAAGAGTACTTCGATATCTCGATTGATTCGATAGATATGGAATGATAATCGAAAACACATTTCACGTATTTTCCACCCTTTAAATAAAGAATTTCGAAACAATTTTGAGTCCTGCCATAGACATTTGTAAAAGTAACCAATTAAAGTTAAAATCACGACGATAGCCAATTGTGTTTCAAAGATGAAGACGATTCATTAAAAACACATTTTGCCCCTTTTTACTGTCTGGGGGTCGAATTTCAAAAAAACCTAAAACTACTTTTTGGGTATTTACGTAAGCAATATTTTAAAGTGAATATCAACTCTCTATCCCGAAGAGTTCCATAGATGTCAATAGTTGATTGGAAACACATTTAACGTCTTTTCAGCCCCTTAAAAGTTGAACTTCGAAAAATCCTTAAATTGGCTAATATGCATTTTACGAGTGTCCTATTGAAGAAAAAATCACGATGATAGGCCATTGGGTTCGAGCTCTATCGACGTTTCTTCGGAAACACATGTCACCCCTTTTCACCCCCTTAGAAGTCGAATTTCAAAAAATCCCTTCTTAGTGCTCGCCTACGACCTGAAGGGAACCCCCACAAAAAATTTCACGATTCTAGGTCCAGTGGTTTGGGCTGCTGTTTGATATGTCAGTCAGTCAGTCAGTCAGTCAGTCAGTCAGTCAATCAGTCACCTTTAATTTTAAATATATAGATTTATTTTATTCTAGCAAACTGTGCACCAGGTAACATAAAATATATATAACAAAATCACTTCTAACGAACATCTTATTTTGGTAAGCGGCAAAGTTTTCCAAGGTATTTTTACACAGATATTCTTTGTTTTTAAAAATAAAAGTTTCTGCAAAGAAAATCCTTGTACTTATCCACAGGTGCATAAAATAACAAAGAAATTTGTTTGCAAATCTTGCTAATATATTAAGTGTTTTTTTTTGTCCTTATTAAATGCGCGATTAATATAGTGCATAGTGTTTTCTGCACATAACAAGTGCCATACTTTAATGTATTTTTAAGTAATATGTATATAATGTAATCGTTACGGAATCACGACAGAAATAAAGCATCCGAAACATAACTCGTTATTAATTTCTACAATTTTTTACTTGTAAGGTTGGCACATATAGAAAAGCTATTGTTAAATCGTTATTTTTAAAAAGGGCCATACTGTACAATTTTCATGCACTGGACGTACCCTAAACATCTGCAATAAAGTACAATACAAAAATGTTATGTGTGACGTATCATTATTATGTGAACACTGTCCCTTCGTTTACATTTACGTTACGTGTATTGCTACAGAAAAAAAAATTCAATATTTTAATGGAAAATATTTTTTAATGATTCAGTTTTAAAAGTAGTTTGGGCCTGCAATGAAGCGAGAACGAAACCAATTTGAACCACATACAATTGGATAACTACTCTAGCCTCTTAAAAACCCAATACACAATCTGCCAGTGATTGTTATTACTACAAACATAATTTGATTCAGATTTTAGTCAGTATTCGAACTAGTTTACAAGGACAAATAATTTTTTTTTACAATTATGTTTGTGTTACTGCAAACCGCTAGATACGTAGTGTGACCTAATATATTTGAGTTCTAAAATCAGGGCGTTGTTTCATAAGTGATATGTAATACAATTATCTTAATGAGACAACATGCGATAAATAAAATTGTTAGGTATTACAAATTTCCATTGTTTTATGGCTGAGAGTCAGTTTATTGATGCACAAATTTTTGAAATCAAGCTGCTGCATTGGCGTATGTTTACGATTTTAGTGAAATCATCATTTACTTACATTGCAAAAATACTGCTGACAAATTATGCAGATTTCATCTTTGTAATTATAGTCCGATACACTAAAATATTAGTAGAGTGGATTCTTGACTATTGTACTCAAGGGAAGATTCTTCAAATCTCGAATAGCGGAGAACATCCGCTCCTTATCTCAGAGGGAAAGAGATCTTATTTTCTCGCCGTAGCATCGTGCCAGACGCACAAAGAGAGGAATTTTTCCAATATCCCCTGGCGGCTGATCTGATCGTGTCCGACTTTCAAGGAATGTTTGACCGTTATCACATGTCAAGTTCAAAGACGTATGCCACGCCAATAAAATACTCTCACTTTAAACCTCCATTGTTGACTTTAGTTTAGACTTAAATTGAAACTGTAACAGTCACTGCAAAATAATGATAAGACTAAGCGCATTTGTTCAGGTTAATTAGGAAAAAATAGTGTTAATGTTGTGAAACGGAAGCATATTAACCTATATGAAAGCTTGTTTTCAATTTTTCCGTTATGTCAATTAAGTGATAGTAATACTTTAAAAATAAACTTTAAAATATTTCTTTAAGCATTAAATATACGTAATATAAATCAGCGAATCTCTGATTTTCATATAATTAATTAGTAATTTTTTAAAAAATTAATTTACTGTCTGAGTAAATTTTCACATTTGTACGAAAGCAAACAGATTAAAAACACATCGGGTTACTTTATGTAAGCTACCAAAATGCAATATTTAAAATAAATCTATTAATGAATACTACTTCAAACAATAAATTTTAATTCTCTCAGAAATACTATACGAATACAACAAAGTTTTACTATTTATTACTGTACGCTTGACTTATAGGAATTAATAATGTTTATTTGTTTTTCTCGTCACGTTTCGTAAGACACTGTAGCTGTCAAAACGTCAGAAGAACAATTGTGGCTAGAGCTCAGACATAAACGACAATAAATTAATTGTTAGAGTTTGTAAACAGTGATCTGACGTGACTAAGAGGGACGAGGGATACGGGAGTCGACTAAAGTTCTCATATACCATGATTCCTACATTCAAATACCCGGTACACCCCGCCGAGATTCAATCGAGATTCCCCATGATCGGAGGCTATCTTCCTAGTAGCTACACTGGCTGCTGCCGGAAGAAATTCTCACGGCCACAAAATCCTGCAATAAAAAGCTGTGATAAATGTGGTAAATGTGCGTGCTTATGAACATATATTTGGCACCGAAACCATAAAATATACAAAACTCACGAGAATTTTACACACATGTAGTTATCATGATTGGTGATGTTGATGATAAGTGTTGTGCCAGACGGCAGGTGTAAACCACACAAGGGGTCGGGTGAAGAAAACCACGACGTCAAGGTTGACTAGTCGAGGTGATTCTAGGGCGGTTCATTCCATTGTATGGTGATGAGGGGGACCACACAACACCCAATACTGAACCTGGAGAGGCGACTGAAAACATTAACCCCCCCCTCCCCATCGTCCAGCTGGGAACCGAACCCGTTGCCCTTGGTCCAGCAGCCACTGAGCCAAGTGGTCAGATCATGTAATTATAATTATATAGGAAAACTTTTAATTGTAAGCAATGAAACATAAAAGTTTCCTTCTTGTATCGTAGATAATGAAAGTTTGTCACAATATGTTATCTCACGGACGGATTGGACCATTCCATCAACCATTTGAATACATTAAAGTTTCCTCAGATGAGACGATAGTAAGCCTTTTTTTTTTTCAGTAAGTGCAAAACGTGGTTACTGAAACAAAGTTCGTCCTTCATTTCAGTAGGTACAAAACGTTTCAATTAATTCACGCGGATCGAACTGAACTTTGAAGCAGGGAAATTTCCTGCGGCACGAATAAAGCATCTGGGTGCAGCGCTTCCATTGAACAACCTGACACATCTGGCAAATTTCTCTCTCGGGAAAACATGCCGTTCTAGTTGAGCAAATGGTTTGGCGTCCAAGGTGGGCTTTGAATTTGTGCTCCGAACTGTGGACGAAGCTGTTAGTAGAAATGAGACTGCATATTTTTTACACTAAAATTTTACGGTCGTGCATTACGCTTATTGGATAAAAAATATCGGCAAAAACTTACGTATGCATTACGTGAACATGACTACCAACTCTAAAAATAATGTATGCGTAACATATTATTATTAATGATTTACTTTGTCTTTAGAAATATTATGAGAGTCTCATCGACCTGAACCGAGCGAGGTGGTGCTACGGTAACATATTGGAATCGCATTCCGGAGGACCTGGGTTTGATCCCCAGCTCCGGCCATCCTGATTTAGGTTTTCCGTGGTTTCCAGCAATCACTCTAGGTGACGAGACGTAAAGCCCACTTACTTACTAAACGACCGAGAAAGTCATATGTTTCCAGCTGAACTGAGAAATGTTACTCGGCAATATCTTTAAAAGAAATAAATGTTTTAAAGTTTGTGTTGTTTTGCAAGTTCAACAGTAACGTACTTTATTTTGCTGTTAAACATATAGAAACAAAAAAATTACATTGTTATAAAAAGGGTGCTAACGGAATAATTTGCTCATAAAAACTAATTCTTCCTCAGGGCAGAGACAAAGTAAATAAAAATATCTATAGAAAAATTTCAAATTAGTTACTCCCTATCAAATACGTGAAACTGTAAACAAGACTTACCAAAGGCGTGTTCCAATACTTTGTTGTCTTCTGCCGTTTATGCTGGTTACTAGTTTGAACAATTGCTTCATATTTGAAACAACCTAAGTTAAAGTCCTGCTCCAGCCTTATTTTATTAGAGGACTCTAGATTCAGGATATTCGGAGTTGAGCAACTCTCATAATTCAGGATTACGTCAACTGAATTCAAGATTGCGTCACCGGCCGTACATTAAAAATCGAGGAATCTTGCATCTTTTAAACTAATTACCGTAAATTTATTTTTTAAACGACAATTAAAAACACTGAAGTAATTTTCCAGTTGTTACTGAAACTAAAATTAACGTTTTTATGTTGTTTATATATTTGCAGGCTGTGATTTGACACACATAAAAATAAAAGAAATATATTTTTGCATTAAAAAAATTTTTTTTTGAAACTTTTAAATTTTTATTAAAAATTTCAGCACTTTTTAAATACAAAAACATTTTATTTTCTGTTTTTATATATGTCAAATCATAGCCTACAACATTGTTATACATCGTGAATTTTGTCGTTTTGGTATGTCAGACATTTACGACAAATTACGCAAAAACTACGAGAGATACAAAAATTTCCTAAGAGGAATATTTTATCACAATTTATGTCTCAAATAATAGAAAAATATCTGGTACAAATATAAAATTAAAAAATGACGTTGAAAACTGAGGTGAACCGCTCCTTTAATGTCTACTGACCTTTATCTGTGTTGATTAAAGTTACATATCTTCTTAACAGATCTTACATTATTAACTCAGTTTTCAATTAGTACGTAACACAAGGAAAGACGTATAAAAGCCGTTAGCTTTTATTTGTTCGTTACTGAAGCAGGTGTTTCAATAATCATGTGTTTGCGTACCTCTACTTCAAAGCAAAGAATAACACACAGAAAAAAACTTTTAATGGGGGCCATAAAATATTTTGTCAATATGAACCTTACCAAATTTTTCAGTGGTTACGAAATACTTTTGCTGTTACTATTTTATTGGGGGCATAAAAAATTTATGTGGTCACCACAAAAAAAATTCGTAAAGTCTATAATGACAACATATTTTGTGGTAGCAAATAAGATTTTTCAGTGCATAGTTAAAAAACTTCTGTAGCAAATACATATAGGATATACACGTTATTTAACGTCAAATTACAAGTTAGATATATTGTTTACCACAATTTCATTTTATTTGATTTTGTGTACATGTGAAGTGGACATGAGTTTGTAATAACGTACTTTTATTAAATATTCACAAACTCTCTTACTCACCGCATATCTACCAGTTAATAATTTTATAACTATAATTATTATTACGTGAGAGAAGGATGAACTATGTGTATAAAAAGTATCGTTCATAAGTCTTTGAAATGTGGTTTGTATACTGCGAACATCCAGTTCATAAATGTCACCAGTGGCTTGTAGTGCAGGCCTCCTCAGCAAGGCTGAGAGTCCTCTTTATAGAGGCAGTGGAGAACTGGCTAACGAAGGGAGAGTGATAAAGGCGACAGTGTCCTTGGTGCGGACATGAAACACGTCTTTGAAAGGGAGGACGGTCATCGCGACTGAGGTGACGTCAGGACCGACCCAAATACGCTCAGTGTAACGATCCTTGCCGCCGCGGTTACTGCCAGAGAGAACACGTCGTAAACTGGTTACCTGAGCCATTACAGACCTTTAAGTGATGAGAGGAAGATTTGATGGCCAGGGAGGTCGGCTGGGCTGTTCCAACCACGTAGGCCACGAGATTGATTCCCGCACTGCGATACTGAAACTGCCCTCGGTTAATGTATTCTTTGTTCAGAGGATACGCTGGTTATAACACGTCACCTTCGTTGCAAGTCTTTTGTCTCATCTTCTTTATCTAAACATATATTTGTACGAACTAGAATACAGAGAAAACTAAGGCCGTGATACGTAGTTTTTTTTCTCGAATCGGTGCAGAAAACTGAAATAATTTTTAACTGGTTGCTTTGAAAAAGTCGAGACAAAGAGCAGCTATTAGATGCAGAACTCCATTTAAGTGTTTTGCAAGTTAATGCACCGTTCGCACGCAAAAAAAAGTTGCTAGATTTTGGCTTATTTTCATTAGATGATATTTTGGTTGCAAAAATCAGAAAAACTACGAGGTTTATTACTATCACAAATATTATCCACTAGTTATATGTTTGTGACAAAACTACGTATAGTTTCTAAGATACGAAAATTACGTTGTTTTAACAAAAATATTTTTTAAATCACTGTAAAATAACCGGGCGTGGCCTAAACATATACATTATACGCATAGTAATTTATATTACTAGTATAATTAATTTGTTATATCGATATTGTATCATTAGGCCTACTCCTTTCCCAACATGCAATAAGCGAATGGTTATGTGCATTTACGCTGCCACTGTTTGATAGTAAATTGAACACACAAAAAATGTACAGGTTGCATATTGTGACCGTCGTATAAAATGTTTCGAATTAAATATTTCTACACACTTATAAAATTAAGTGGTTACAACTATTTTTAAAATTAACTTATGTGGGAATTTCAATCCCTGATTTACTATAAATCCTTTCGTGGTAACCCGATTGTTCATTCGTCCGATGACCTTTCGGGGAGAGCTAGGTACTAAATTTTATTTATAGATTTTCTGCAATAACTTCGGTTTTAAAATATTTTTGGTAAATGTGGCAATGTTGTGGCATAGAATATATTTGTGATGAATTTTTAAGATTATAATAATGTTATATGTTCATGTTGTACTTGTAGTCATTCTTGAAGGTTAACCTATAATACCCTTGCGATGATTCTGCATGACAAATTAATGAAAGATTGCATTACTGTTTATGTCAAACCGTTTATAAAGAATAGCTCTTCTGACAAAGATAAAAAATTGATAATACACCCTGAATAAATGTTACGAATCGAAAACTGAAAAATACAACTATCTACCACTCCCCCTCAAAATGTCCACTGACTCCATCATACAGTGACGACGAACTTTTCTGTGTGCTTTTGAACACCCAAGATCAGCTAAATATACAGCTAAATGCCGGCGTAAATATGTACTGTTAAAAAAAATTCGCACTGAAGGATAATCAAGTTGTAGTTACCACACGTCTGTTAAAATGTTAACAACAGTCCGATTCGGTTGACGATACAATCTTAAATGTCACACAACAATGTGTTCTGTAAAAAAAAAGTGTTATTTGATAAATATGATCTTCGCTCCTTCTAAAGAACAGATTATTGTAGGTACAATCCAGATAGGCCCTACTACTGACAAGTAAACTGGACTGTTGTTCCTGTTTTACGGAAACATGGTATAGGTGATTCGGAATAAAGTGAGCACTCAAAAATACCCTGATTAATTATTTTTTTCTGCCAGTTTCATAAATATTGCCACGTGCTCTTATGCACATAGGATCGTGCAATGTTTACATACACAGTATACTGCTCCGATAAATTGTATCTACAATTTCTACTCATTAAATGCACTGGGTCTGAATATAATATATAATCAAAAGTAATCTTAGTTGAGAATACCTGTGAGTTAACGTCTTATAATACTGGTTTCTGTCCATCGATTAACTGATAAAACACGTACTATTGCCGTTACGAATCTCGAAAATGCGGGCATATTTTATTTTAATTTGTAACTCAAAACTGCCACAAAAAACGCACATGACACACGCAATTCGGGATATCAAGTTTCGTTCAGTTCTACTGCCACGAAAAACGATGACGCACTTAACAGAAAAATTAAAATCGTATTTTCTCAATGTCTGAAATTATAAGTGTGTTGTTTCTAGGCTGGCAATCGTAAAACATAATTTACAGAATGCCAATGGCTTCACATCATTTGGCAATTATTCATAGTCATTTACAGTGCTTCTGAATGTGTTTATACGCACAAAGGACAAACACATGCAAATGATGCAACTTGGCAAAGCGGCAAAACGGTGAAAACTTAACTCTGAAGCCACCTGTCGTTGGAATTTTGAACTGTTTGAAGCACGGAGCAAGCGGTAACATGTAAGATGCTCTGAGGCTGGCGGTACCGTCACATTATTCTGGCGCCAATTAAGTGTAATTATACTGTAAGTGGGAATGTCAATAAGATAATAAATACATATTTTGATGTATATTAAATACAGAGAGGTCGATTTCATCTTATGTTCTTTCAACTACAACAATGTTTATTTCTGTGTGTGCTGCCAACCACGTGGGTGTCGCACTCTATCTGCTGGTTTATGAATGTATCCTGTTCTTTTCAGCCAATTCGAGGGCCGCATTTCACCGCCCGTGAAATGCTTGGATTGGCCTTTCCCTGCAAAGAAACATATTGTCATCTTTAATGGCACCGCCTATTTGTACATTAAAGGCTCTAAAGTGACGGAGCTATAAGGGCGACCTTGAAGCGCGCAGCTAATGCCACATCGCCACTATGATCCAAAGGCTGAACTAGCGTGTAAGATTACAATCGATACATTTTTACTATAAAGCTCTGGGTGGTGAAAATATGATTTTACTGCGGAAAGTCTGTAGTAAAGTTCAGTGGACATTTCTATCTGGGTTTCA
Source organism: Medauroidea extradentata (assembly GCA_003012365.1). Taxonomy (NCBI): domain Eukaryota; kingdom Metazoa; phylum Arthropoda; class Insecta; order Phasmatodea; family Phasmatidae; genus Medauroidea; species Medauroidea extradentata. The sequence continues at coordinate 48,646 of PNEQ01063969.1, read as the reverse complement.
CATACATCTGGTAAGTACAGTTTGAAAAATGGTAGACTGAAAAGGCAGTGTTTAGGTATGTTGGAGGGCCTATAAACAGTGGTTTTAATGTGCACAGTATCTTAACAATGACATTCCATCGTATTCCGAAGTGAGTTTTCTTTTCGGACATTGACACAATAGCACATGCTGGCCTCCGTAGTCTAGTCACTTAGGCGGCAGTTTACGGTGCGAGAATCCTGTGTTCGAATCCTGGCTCGGATATGGATGTTGTGTTGTCCCTACAATTCACTTCACACTCATCAGATCTTAATTGGGAGTGTTAGAAAATGTTGTTGCATGATCGGGTTTTGAGCCATAATACTTATTCAACCTGTATTATCAAAATTTTTTCTTCGACAAAGCGCAACATACATTCTTGGTAAACCACTTGACATAAATAATAATGTAATTTTTATTAATTTGTCATGCAGTATCATTACTAGAGAATTCTTGAAAAGTAATATATGATTCTCTTGCAACGATTCTGCAGGACAAATTAATTAAAGATTGCATTATTATTTATGTCAGTCAGATTACCAAGAATATAGCCTATGCTTTGTCGAAGGGAACAGTAGGTTATACAGTTTTAATAAATGTTGCGGGTTAAAAACTGAAAATACAATAAAATAATCTATTACTCCTCCTTATGAGGGCGTCATACATTATTCAACGCTAAAAGTATTAATCTATAACTGTAGGTTTCTTGAAGCCAATTTGCGAAAGTTAAACATAAGAATCCTAGACAATAGTTTCAGCCAACATTTTAAACAAAATTGTTTCCAGTGTTACGAACTTCTGAGGCACAATCTCTGACGCCGGAACCTCATGCATTTAACTGCGGCGCAAGAGATCATGCGTAACGAATTAGTAATTCTGGATAAACATTTACTCATAAAGTTGGTAATTACCATTATCTAGGATTGTCATTGAGTGTTTTATCCCAATTGGCTTCGAAAAAAGCGTAGAAATCAATTGATCTTTTCAGCGTTTATTTATCTACCACGCACCCTTAAGGGTGATCGAGTGGGAAAAATTACAAATGTATACTTGTATGAAATATTTTTAGTTTTATAGACGCTACTTGGAAGTACATTTTCCTCTTAAGCCGCGTACACACGAGCGCGCCGCGGCTGCAATGAAACACGCGCCGAACAGTATTCGCGAGGCGCGCGCAAGTGTGTACGGAGCTTCGAACACGCGCCGAGCACGCCACGAACAGGCGCGCCGCGAACCACCGACTGTCGGTTTTTGCTACGAACACAAAGCGATTTGGCGCGCCAGTGTGGACGTGTTCAGTCCGCATTCGCCCTGAGTAGCGTGCAGGCCATGGCGCTCAGTGAACTGTGGTGTTCGTCACTTTTAGATGGATCGCCTCATGCGCAGCGCGTGCTCGAGGCGCACAGTGTTGCTCCGCGCGTTGTCTGCAACGCGCGTTCGATGTTGCATTGCAGCCGCGGCGCGCTCGTGTGTACGCGGCTTAAGGTGCATATACACGAGCGCGCCGCGGCTGCAATGCAACACGCGCCGAACAGAATTCGCGAGGCGCGCGCTAGTGTGTACGGAGCTTCGAACACGCGCCGAGCGCACTCCGCGCACGCCACGAACAGTCGCGCCGCGAACCACCAACTGTCGGTTTTTGCGACGAACAAAAAGGGATTTGGCGCGCCTGTGTGGACGTGTTTGTGGCACGCGCGTCGTTAGTAGCGCGCAGACTGTCAGGATGGAGTGGAGTGAAGAAGACGTGTTGAGTCTGATTGAAGCTTATAAATCATACCCCGTGCTATGGAACCCATGCGATAAAGATTATTTCAAGAAACCTAAAAAAATGGTTGCATGGAGAGACATCGGGGCCATAATTCGGCAAGAAGATGCAGTGTGCAGAAGAAAAATAATAAGTCTTCTGTCATCATACAGACGTGAGAAGTCAAAAGAGAAGAATTCCACAGGGACTGGTAAAGGTAAGATTATGTTATTTTGGGTTTTCTTACATAATAGTGTCTATTAACGTCACATATAAAATCCAATCGTCAAAATGGACATACGACAAGTAACACCAACTTTATAAATCATTACGCCTACCTATCTATAAGTCACGTGTATGCATTTTAATTGTTTATGTTGTGATGTCATCGAGAATCATAATTAGAGCTGCGAAATAGTGATTCATATATAACTTGATTAATCGAATACAGTGAATAATAGTAAATGTATTCTTATTTGTATACTAAAGACAGGGACTAAATGTGTACCGCATTACATTGTTGAGGAAACACGTCAAATAATGAGAACTGCTTATTTCCTTACAGATACTGTGTCCATCGCATTGTTTATTCTTTTTAATACACTTTTATTAGCTTTAGTTGTATGTATGTAAGTAAGTATGTATGTAACGGAATCTTTGAACGTAATTTGCACCAACTTCGAGACATCCGATTTACTTGAAAATGTGCACGCTTATTAAACACGTTAATCACCAATCCAAGTAAAACATCAAATAGGGTAAACCGACCATACATTGTGATAATACCTAATACCGTGATAAACTACATTGCAGCCATCACAGGGTTATTTAGTAAGTTAATATGTTATTATTAATTATAGTAAAGTAATGTATTTACAGGATATAAGAAGGCCGTACTAGCGAATGCAACATTAAAATAAAATTTCATTAGTTTTTTTGACCCACTGTTGATACGGACAGTTAAAACCTTAGTATCACGAAGTAGGGTAGGTTTGCCCTATAAATTATCGTTTAAAAAACTAAAAAACAAGCTTTATATAATACTCAAAATTATAATAGATTTTGTATCAAGTTTAAAACAAGACTAGAGTTATAATTTATATTTATATTGTAAAGAAAAGCGTGGGGTGGTTTTTTGGGGATTTTCATATAACACCACCTTTACCAATATCCTGTCAATAAGATATTCACAACAGTTGAGATACGTTGAACAAGTAGGCCAGGCGGCCAGACCACAATGTCTTACACTCCGTCCAGGAAAGGTGTTCAGATGTTGTAGCACAGAACGTGTGTCATGGGCTGGTACACAGCCATGCAGAAACGACATGTTGAACCTTAGTGGCCTAATGTCTAGCAAAACCGGGAGAATGTGTTGCAGAATATTTAGGTTCGCATTAGCCTTGAGTCACCAGGGTAGAAAATGTGTTGTGAACAATTTCCTGCCTACATATTAATTGAAAAGCACCCTACCCTATTTTTACGATAGAAAAAACGTTTTTGTTAATAACCGTAGTCTTATTTTAAACTTAATTAATATTTTTTTCTAATTATTAATATTGTATGTGAAGTGTGTGTGTTAGTATTTTAAAATATTATTAATTTAATAAATGTAACACTTCTTAACAATATAATGTTACCTATGTGCATTTTGTTGTGCGAAATTATATTAAAAAACACATTTTTTGTAGGCACCCTTGAAGTATATACCAGCCGATGGTTTGCCTACGAAGCCTTCAAATTCCTAGAAGATAGAGACAAACCACGTGCAAGAATTGACACGGTAAGAGATAAAGTATTTTGCAGTAATAATTATAATACTTATGCAAGCAAAACAATACAATTTCAATCCGCTTCTCAGGTGTGCATATATTTAACAAACGTACAATAGCAGTTCACTTGTACACTATTCTTAATATTTTAGAACGTTCAGTGCTCGGTTTGAACACAGAGGATTTGAAACATTATCTTAACACTTAAATCGGAAATGTAAATTAAAGCCACTGTTTTGTGGAATCTTATGATTAAAATGAATTTTGCTTTCTACAATAACAAAATATTTCTTTGTTAGGTCTTTCTTACATTCAAATAATTTTAATAACACAACCATGCACTCGTGGATCGTCAACCTGGAGCGCACACATAAGAAAATAGCAAATGTAAAACAAACCCTTATTACCTTATCAATCTCATACTACGTCAAAATCTCTATTTGACAGCACATGATTCTCACATATAGCATAATAATGACAGGTTTTTGGTTTGCGATGCACGAAATAGTGTAACACATGGTATAAATTCTTATGTACAAATGTCAACAAACTAGGTTTTAATGTTTCGAACGAACAATGTCATTATATAGGCAAATTGTGGAAAATTGCTGTACAGTTGAGGTTTGTTAGCACTGTCTTGTGTTAAAATTGTTGCATGGAGGAATAGAGTACAACGTAAGCATGAATGCACCAAATAAATGTTTAGAGGGGCCAAATCAACTTAACAATTTTCTGCCCCTGCAGTTACACATCAAACTGTTATTTTAAGCATATCTATCCTGCCATGAAAACGATCCTTCTTTAACACAGTAGTCAGCAAGTTCATCCCTTATATTCTGAAGATATGCTGAGGAACTTCTTGGTATACTTCGTAATGGAATCATAGATGTCAGTTTTTCATCACTTCTCCAGGAGCCTTCTGCAAAGACCCCATCTTCCTCATGGTCCATAAAATCCTGTGGTGTATACAAACTTCTTGAATGCCTTCTTAAATGGTTGCGTAAATGAATGATTGCCATTACGATTAATTGCGCTTTCTCGGGTTCCAGAAGGATAGGTTTCCGTAAAACCCTGAAAACTGAACTTACTGCTCCGAAGGCGTTCTCCACTACTCTACGGCGTCTGCTGAGTCGGTAATTAAATATTCTTTTAGGGGACAGCTTATCAAAATCACCTGCATATGGTTTTAATATGTTTTCGCCAAGAGCGAAGGCACTGTCAGCGGCAAAAAAATACGGCATTTTCGTCTGACGCCCAGCGAGTTCTGTTGGAGACGGCAATCCCAAAGTATTGCTCACTATCTTTGCATTTAATTTACTGTCTTTGAAGATACCACCATCAGAAATTCTTCCCTGACACCCTATATCAGCATACATGAAATTGTAATTTCCGTCAACCAGAGCAAACAATACTATACTAAACTGTGATTTGTAGTTGAAGAAGTCACTTCCAGAATTCACTGGAGACTGTAGAATGACGTGTTTTCCGTCGATAGCTCCTACGTAATGAGGCAGATTCCAAACATTTTCAAATACCTTTGCCACTTCTAACCATTCCACAGGATTCTTGGGGAGCTGAAAAAAAATTTCTGAAACGCAGTGCCGGATCAAGGCAGTTTTGTTATTGGAAGAAAATTTATTTCCACCACCCCATTTCCCAAGTTTGTAAAAATATATTTCACCCACGACCTTTCTGCGCCTCATGTCCGAAGCAGAAATCAACGAGCTTTTTTTTTTATTATATGTCCGCTCCACCGAAAATTTTAACCCCCCCTTTTTTTTGTGTGTTTTTCCACAAAATCTGGAATGCTTGTTTTGCATATGTATGCCCCCAAAGTTCTGGCGTGCTTTTCCGACATGTCTTGTCACCAAATTTTGGCAAGACCTTTAAAATTTGTATTAAGTACAATTCAAAGGACTTTCATTAGAGTGATTGACACATTTATATATATATATATATATATATATATATATATATATATATATATATACATATATATATATGCCTTACATATAGATGTATTTATTTATATCACATGTTAACAAATATATTAATTAATTGATTTTAAGGAGCCTGACGGGGTAGCCGCTGAATGGGATCCTATACAACAAGAAATGAATGCACAACAAGATGATGCAGAATTCACCCAGCCAAATGCACCAAAAAGAACACGAGGAAAGCAGCAAGGTGATGGTTCAGCACTGCTGGCTGATGCTGTGAACATTTTAAAAACTACTGCTGGAAATATGAACACATCTCCTGAACACACAGAAATAAAATCCTTTTGTGCATTTCTATCTTCCAAGATGGCCTTATATTCCAAAGAAACAAGAGTAGGAGTTCAGCACGCTGTTTTTGATATTTTAATGAAAGCTGATCGAGGTCTCTTTGAAATTCCAACTTTTAAGTAAGCACACCTCAGTCATTTCATTCAACTATACCTCATAACTCATTACCTCTCATGGATGTGCAACAATAATTTACGCGTCCAATCGTCCCATCAATCTCTCCTACATCTCAACAACGGCCTATATTCCCACATTCCTCGCAGTCTTCTCTGTCACATGGGCCACCGAACGTGCAACAATCATTTGCACGTCCAATCGCCCCATCAATCTCTCCTACATCACAACAACGACCTCTATTTTCCCATTCGTCGCAGTCTTCTCTGTCACCTGACCCACCGAATCTGCTAAATTTAAATGAACAAGATTCAGCCCTTCGCGAAGAAGCACGTTCAAGTGACAATTTCCCGTCGCAACAGGCGAGCCACAATCCCCTATCTCATTCATTTGAGCGTTCTCAAGATTTTCATGGTTTTGTATAGTGATTATTTTCATAACTTCATATAATGTTCACGATTGGTCTTAATTGCACCATATTTGTATTTATCACATCTAATAAATGTGTAACATTTAACTACTAGACTTTTTACATGTTATTTGTTTCAACATACCTTGATATTTTCCTTTAGCTCTCCAACCAATGCTTCACAGACGTCTGGAACTATTTTTCCAATGGCTTGCTTTGACATTCGGAACACATATTGACGGCTAGAGTATGAATCCCCAGTCGCTAAAAACCGCAACGTCACTGCAAGCCTGCAAAATAACATTTAGATTGATTCGATTTGACAAGTAGTACATGCTGGCAGGCATTTGTAACAACGTCCGATAGATAAAGAGGACTTACCGATCCTTAGCAGTGATCGACTCTCGCATTGTTGTATCCTTATTGCTGATTTTTGATCCAATTTTCATCAGTAAACCTTCAAACGTTTCCGGGCTCATTCGTGTAAAGTTTTTGTACTGCCCGCTTATTTCTTGAGCTTTCAGCATTCCTAACAACTCATTAGCTGCACGTTTTTTGAATAGGTTTGTACGCCACCATCGTCGACGCCTACGTTTCTGTTTTTGTTGCATTAAATGATAAGCTGCAATTACAGCTACACTGCTGCACATAAGCAGAACTTCGTCCTCGTCGTACATGTCTCAACGAACTGTGATGTTCGTCACTTTCAGATGGATCGCCTCGTGCGCAGCGCGTGCTCGCGCCCTGCATTGTTGCTCCGCGCGCTGTGTGCAACGCGTGTTCTATGTTGCATTGCAACCCGCGGCGCGCTCGTGTATACGCACCTTTACACTAATGAATAGGTCTGTCTTCACAATTGCAATCATCGCCGTCGTTACGCTACTCTTTATACAATTTTTGCCAAATGGGAAAAGCGGTATTTTAGACGCGGGATTTATAATGGTTTAAGTTATAAATACTCTTCCGAAATAGACCTTGGTCAATACGAAATGCCAAATTATGTTAAGTCACCACAATTTCAAAAGTTTAGGAATAACGAAAGAATTTTTGTTTTTAATTTCAATTACGTTTTCAGGTTAGAGTTTCACTCGCCGTGTTTACTTTACAGATAAATTGAAAACACTTTTTTCGACTTATTTTTTTCATCATCTATTTCCCAAAATAATTAACACTTCATCCTGAGTCATCAGGTATGTGAGAAGCTTGTCGGCTAAACGTTAAGCCCTAACCTCCCTGTTATAATGATGTGGATGTTGTATTTACAAACGTATTTTAATGACACGTGTTTGGGTATGATTTTGATTAGCATCGTTGCATTAAAAAAAAAATAAAGGCGATTTTATTTAATTACTATTTACCCTTTTTCCCATCGCAAAATTTCCAATAACCGTTTACAAAAAAATCTTCTTTGCAGAATCTATTACTCATAAACGCGACTTATGAAGGTGAATACATCCATATTACGCTGTTAATTAAAATTTTTAACCTGCTCTTTCAAGTTTATCGAAAATGATAGATTGATTTTGTGTTCGTTTCGAGCTTTCGGTTTAGATTTTGGCACGTTTCCACTGTTTCCGCTCAACAAGTTGACATAAGCTTCTTCTATTGGTAGGTCATAGGAATAACGATTTTTTTTTTATTATTGGGAGCAATCCCAACGACACTAATCTCTCTATAATTATGAATATTGACCGCTGTAAATGTGACATTAGGTAAAGTGTACAGTGATTCCACTGACTGTTCGACTGGTTTTGTCGGATATACACACCAAAATGGATAGCACTAGCTACATATATTTTTTTTTGTAAAATTTAAAAGAATTTCTTTGTATTTTACAAACATTTTACATAAATCACGGGTTTGATGGAAACTGTATCGTTATATACAGATAATGTCCTTTCGTATGAATTTTGTTGGAATAAAGTGAATATCTCTGGTAATAATAAGAGTGATACATAGTTGAGGGCTGCAGCGCGCTGATATCAAGATTCAGGATGAATGTATGAATACAGACGAGTTCGTGGCTATTTAAATCTACGATTATTTGTCTAACATTTAATATATAGCCTCGTAATTACAAAAAAAAAACAACATATTCATTGTATTTTTTTTTTACAAAAAGCACCTTTGTAATTATGCAAGGAATTTCTTTGGTAACTGGGATTCTAAGGGCTTTTATTGTAAAGTGTAGCTGTTCTTTAGAGTGTATATGCAATTTGATAACTGCGAGGAACCCGCTATACGTATATAAAAGCCATTGTTATTTTTTTTAAACCTTATTTTTGTACTTGTGGATTACCTACAATTATAGGTAAATAATTATCACCTCCTATAATATTTTGTGTCGTTGTATACATCCGACAATAATAAAACTGAAATAGAACATACCAGCATAACTAAAGAATTTATTTTCTCAAAAAGGGACAAAATTTCCTCGAAAAGCTAAATTCGACCTCAAAGATCTCAAAATATTAAGAAATATTGTAATATGTGCTGTAATGTATAAATACTTGTTAAATCGGAGCTTATATAATAACGTATACAAATATTAAATTTGCTTACAATCCGTATAGTCATTCTTGAAATACATGTATAAAATTCTGTATTAATTTCGCGTGAAATCGTCTTAAATGAGCCAACAAAGACGTTACCTTACTTAATCAATGTGAAATGAGATTAATAAAATTTTAGAAAGAATATCCATAAAAACTTCATCGTCAAGTGAACAAAAGATGTTTAAAGTGTTGTTGCTGTTTTATAACATTCATTGGAATAATTTTTATTATTTTTATTAAATCTCCTCGGCAGTTTCAAACACTTTTTAACTTCTATGTAGCAAACAGAACAAGTAAAGGAAATACAAGTCAGTGAGTAGTAAAATATGTTTCCAGTTATTTTACCAATTATATGAAAAATTCAACAGGTTATGGGCCCAGATGGTGTTCTGTGTCATGAATGTTACCACATGAAGAATTGAAAATTAGTAATTATGAAAAAACATAAAATTTAATATTGGACTTTTGGAAGGTCAAGCTAACTGGTCTACATGGAAGTACAAAGTATGTACTCTTCTGCGAGGTACTTCTGGAGCGATGGAAGTCATCGAAGGAAGTATAACAATACCAGAAGTCTTAGGCTCAAATGCTAAGGAAGATGAGGTAACTTTATATAACACTAACGTAGCTAAATTTAAGCAAGCTGACAGTATGGTATTACTTGCTCTTACTACTCATATGACTGATGAGACACTGGAGAAAGTAATGAGATTTTCAACAGCTCGTGAAGTGTGGCAGGAACTTCATAACTGTTTGATAGGATCAGTGAAAAAAGAATTTGTGATATTTAATCAGAATTATTCAGTTTTAAAAAGGAAGGGAGCGATGACATAGCTACACACATGTCAAAATTGAAAAATTTGTAGAATTCTTTGTGTAAAGAATTGTCTAAAGAGAAAGACTGTCAGTGTGAACTTCCAAATGTATTATTGGTTTGCAAAATTCTATATACATTTCCAGAGGAATATTTTCCTTTTAAATATAGTTGGATGTTACTGAATAAAAAGGAGAGATTTGTTGAAAATCTCACTAATAAGCTATGTGGTTTTGAAAAGTCTTTTAGATCAAAAATACAGAATGCCAGGAGACCTTGGTAGTGAATACAAATGTAACTGGTAGAAAACCAGCTTCTACAGAAATGAAGAAAGTACAAGGTACATCTGATATTACTTGTTATTACTGTAAAAAAGTTGGACACATAGTTCGTACATGTCCAAAGTGGATAGCAGATGGTAGACCACCAAAACCTTAACCTCAGTCTAATATAAATAGAACTGGGATAATTATGTCCAATATGACAGCAACAATATTTCCACATCCAAGCGACAGAGATAAATATGACTGGTATGTAGATAATGGAGCTACTAATCACGTCACAAATCAGAAAGAAATATTTACAAATTTTAAAAAATTTGATTTCCAACATAGTATACAAACAGCAGATGGACACTCGGTTGAAGCTGTAGGCAAAGGCACAGTTATAATAGAAGTTTATGTCAATGGCTCCACAGAAAAATTACAACTATGTAATGTATGGTATGTTCCAAACATAAATAAAAATTTATTTTCAGTTTTAGCTGTACAAGATATAAATGCAGATAGTGAGTTTAAGTTGAATATGGATAAATTTTTTTTTTCGAATCTATGGGAAATTGAAATGGGTTGGGACTAGAAAAATATATAGTGGCCTTTTTAAAATATTGATGAAAAGTGCTCATGCATATGAAACAAATGTTGCTGTAGCTGAAGAAAATTTGCTACAACTTTATCATGAAAGACTAGGCCATCAGAACAAGACATATGTAAAAAAGAAAATTTTTGATGAAATAGGTTTGAAACTTGAACTAGACAGTGAAGTTTGTGAAGGATGTGTTTACGGGAAAACACACAGACTTAAGTTTGGTTCACGTGAACGTGCTACAGCTCCTGGAGAATTGATTCATTCAGACATGTGTGGTCCATTTGCACAATTAGTTTTTGGCTTTCGCTACTATGTGCTTTTTAAAGATGATTTTAGCAGATATAGAGATATTTATTTCATGAAGTTTAAGTCTGAATTAGCAGATAAGCTGAAACAGTTTCTGGAAAAAGCACAAGTATATGGTATTGCTTTTAAATAATTTCTCACTGATAATGGAGGAGAATTCAATAATAAACTTGTACAGAATGTATTGAAAGGACATGGAATCAAGCAAAGATTGATAATGCCCTATACTCCTGAACAGAATGGTTGCAGCAAACGAAAAAACCGCACTCTAGTGGAGACTGCTCGTTCTATAATGCATGCACATGAAGAAATGCCTCAAGGTTTGTGAGCTGAAATTATAAATACTGCAGCATACATTTCGAATCTGACTGGACCTTCGAGTGTGAATGGTAAATCTCCATATGAGCTTTGGATGAAAAAGAAATCCAAGATTGAACACCTCGTATTCCAAAGCAGCAGAGAAGGAAATTGGATAAGAAAGCCGAAAAAGGTATTCTGATTGGATATGAAGAAAATGATGGTTACAGAATATGGTGTAAAGAGAACAACAAACTGATACGATCACGAGATGTTTTCAAGGAAGAGCCATTAAGCTGTTCTAATACTGCAAGAGGAAAAATTAAAGGATTGAAGATTGAAAAGGAAGCTAAAATGATTTGAGAGTAGAAAATCATAGCGAAGATACTGAAGAAATGGGGAAAGAAAATGAAGAAGACCAGAACTTCAATAACATGAAAGAAGAAGAAGAAACAAAACTAGAAATTCCATACCAAAGAATGGAGCTTAGAGATCGTTCAAGTATAAGTCATCCTGTGAGGCTGAATGACTATCTGATGGCTGCAATCAATGGTTCAACAGAATTAAATAAACCCTTAACTTACAAAGAAGCAATGAATACGGATGATATGAAACAATGGAAAGAAGCGATGGAAAACGAAATTAAATCATTAGAAGAAAACAAAATCTGGACTCGTCAAATGTTGCCAACAGGAAAGAAAGCTATACCCTGCAAATGGGTGTATAAAATCAAGACAAATCCTGATGGTTCAGTGGAGCGGTACAAGGCATGGCTTGTCATGAAGGGCTACTCTCAGCGTAAAGGTTATGACTATGACCAAACATTTAGTCCAGTGGCTAGATTAGGGACTATTCGCTCATTACTGAGTATTGTTGCAAATGAAGGCATGTGTCTAAGACAATTTGATGTCTCGACTGCATTCCTCTATGGTGAGCTTGAAAAGGAGATATATATGGAACAGCCAGAAGGATATAATGATGGCTCAGAGCAAGTATGCAAACTTCACAAGAGTCTCTATGGATTGAAGCAGGCTCCAAGGTTTTGGAACAAGAAAGTTGGTAGTTATTTAATGAAGCAAGGTTTTAAAGTTAGTGATGCAGATCCCTGTTTGTACGTAAGGGAAAACAGAGGCCAAAAGATTTTAATAGCATTGTATGTTGATGATGGGCTAATAGCTGCTACAGATTCAAATTAATTAAATGATTTCATAGCATCATTACAAAGTGAATTCAAAGTCACAGAAAAGCCAGTATAATATTTTCTTTGGTTCGAAATCACTCAACAAATAGATGGATCAATTATAATCAGCCAGAAGGGATATGCTAGGAAGTTCTTGGACAGATATGGAATGACTGGCTGTAAACCAGTAGTCACGCCAATAATCAATGAGAGTTCACTTTCAGGGAAAATAAACGAAGACAATAATATGTCTATAGACGAAAGTAAATATCCTTATAGACAGATAGTTGGTGCAATAATGTACCTCATGACAGGAACAAGGCCCGACATCGCCTATGCAGTTGGAGTAGCATCCCGTTCATTGGAGAGTCCAAAACACAAAAATATAGTTTTGGTAAAACGCATATTAAGATACGTTAAAGGTACTATGGAATGTGGCATAATATACAAGATAAACTACAAGAGAGGGATCCTGGAGAGTAACAGCGATGCAGACTTGGGAGGGGATGAGATAACTGGGCGGTCTACAACAGGAGTTGTTTGTGTCTACGCTGGCAGAGCCATTTCTTGGTTGAGTCTAAGGCAAGCATCTGTAGCACTGTCTACCACTGAAACAGAGGTGGTTGCAGCAAGTGAAGCAGCAAAGGAGCTGACATGGCTGAAACGCCTTTTCTCAGGAATCACAGAAGTCGCTCAGGTTCCAGATTTGCAAGTAGACAGTGAAGTAGCTACCAAACTTGCACAGAACCCGGAGTATCATCGCAGGACAAAGCATATCAGGACTCGACATTTTTTGTGTAAGAGAAGGTTACTGAAGGTGAGATTGCAGTCAAGAAGGTAGCATCTGAACACCAAGTGGCAGATGTAATGACAAAACCAATACACAGACCGAGACTGTTAAGTTTGTGTAAGAGTATGGGACTTTTTGGTGTGTGACAATTATTCAACGAGGGAAAGTATTGTTGCTATTTTATAGCATTCATTGGAATAATTGTTATTCTTTTTATTTAATCTCCTTGACAGTTTCAAACACTTTTTAATTTCTATGTAGTAAACAGAACAAGTAAAGAAAATACAAGTCAGTGAGTAGTAAAATATGTTTCCAATTATTTTACCAATTATATGAAAAATTCAACATAAAGTGTCACCATGTTTAAAGTGATCAATATTTGAACAAAATGCTTAACAATCAAGTCTAAGTATTACATGCTTATTAAGTTCGATGATTCGGATTAATGGTTCACGTAGATAATTCATGTAATCAAGAAATGTACAAACGGCCGCCACTTCAATAGTATAAACTCGGCATTAACTTAACTAAAAATGTCAAGTCATCAAAGAAACATGCTTGTACCGAGTTTGATATGTTTATGAGAAATTGTTACACATATTAATTAAGAATTCAAAAATTTTAATATTCTCGCAATTTTATAACAGGAATAAACAGCACGAGCAAAATCAATAAATTTACGTAATTTTACAAAGAACCTTTGTTTAAAGAGCTTTAAGACATTTTAAATAATATTTCCTTACACGTAGACATTTTTTCAACAATATTTTTTGTTACAGAACCGTCACCGAATCGTTAAATGCTTTCTTACTCCTCTACAAAAAAATTTCGGTTTATTTATTTATTGTTGATTTTTTTCAGCCGAGCCGGTAATATTACATTATACGTTACATGACGACCTTATGGCACATTTTCACTATCCTCTGCATTTTCTGTTAGCAGTTTTCCGAGAAGACATCAGCATTTTCCAGAACATTTCACCTTCCATGAAAGAAAGTCTTCATTAATGTGTAATTATTCTTTCTGTTATTTTGCAGCTATCCGTTGATTTACGTATTTAATGTTGTTCTTATTTCGGATGTACATGGCGCAAGTAAATTATTAGCCCAAACTCTGTCAAGTGATTCGTCATGAAAAGTACACAGACACTATACCGTGCACTTACAAGACAAGTCAATGATGAGAGAGGTATGAGACTTTCAAAAATCAAGTTTAAAGATAATAATTTGTTCGAAGATATGAAACACGTTTAGACGTTAATGTACAAGACTGTGGGTTATGTTAAGTGGCATTGAAATATTTAATGTGAAAATAATTCAGGTTTTAAATCTTGCTCTGTCATTAAAGTAAAACGGATAGCAACTTAAAATTGCAAACAAATTATTTTACGGTGAGGTATTGTGAACAACTCATGTCTTCTATTCGAGCAGTACAATGCAAGGAACAATGAAGAAGGTCCTCTTCTTGCAGGCTACTAGAATGTACCGTTTATCGGAGTAGTTCACAGAACCGATGAAGGGAAAACTGAACAACGCCTTCATGTAGCAAAAAGTTGCTAATTATCCCAAGGAATTCTCTTGTACCTTTGCCGTGTACTCGGGAAAATGCAACCTGTAATGCAGTTGTTTAGAATTATTCCGCGACATCAATATACGTTCAGAGAACTTAGGTGCGGCTCGGTGAATTCGGCTACAAATTTGGTTATGAAGTATTTTTACGAATTGTAATTAACGAATTTTAGAAATAACGTTTGTGGCATAATTTTCTTACAATCTCACTTCGTTCATGTCGTTCAGTGAACATAGAAATGTGCACAAAATATATAGAATTTTCTGGTAATTAATTCTGACAAGTGATTTGGGTCAAATACTCCTTCGCTACACGGAATCCCTAGTACGTTGCTGGTGTTAATGGTACTTAACACAAAATCGCGCAGTATCACTATGTCTTTGACAGCAATGAACAATGCGCAACTTTGTTCCTTCTAATTAAATCTGTCAACACGCTGCATTTAAAAATCAATCATTTCATTCATAAAATTCCTGGCAGTTCCCTAAAATAGTTTGACAAGTAAGGGCTACTAGTATCCAGAGACCTTAAACAGTACTTCTGAAAAATGTATCTGTCGAGCACTAACGTTTAATTGAATGATATCAAAGAGGTCAATCTAGATTGAGGAAATTAAACTATCAGGAAATTAATTTAGATATTTAATTACAAATATTAATTACAAAACTCTCTTTAAGAGGTCGTGGTACATAATTTGACGCTAAAAGCATTAATCTATTACCGTAGGTTACTTGAAGCCAATTTGCGAAAATTAAACAACAGCAATCCTAGACAATAGTTTTAGCCAATGTTTTAAACAATATTATTTACAGTGTTACAAACTTCTGATGCGAAATCTCTGACGCCGGAACCTTGTGAATTTAACTGCGCCGCAAGAGATCACGCGTAACGAATTAATAATTTTGGATAGATATTCATTCATAAAGTTGGCAAATACCATTACATAGGATTGTCATTGAGTATTTTATCCATATTGGCTTCAAAAAAAGCGTAGAAATCAATTGATGTTTTCAGCGTTTACTTATCTACCACGCACTCTTAAGTATGACAATGAATTCACTTGTGTAAAATGATCTCGTGTAAGCTAATACCCATCACTCTAAATCTGAATTAGTGAATATTCACTGATTCACGGCGACGGATGGAGCAGTTTCAACAAATTGAACCAATGAGAAACCACTGTGAAACCTGTAACTATTCACTGATTCCGATAGTGTGTACCAACAATCCACAAGTTAATTAGTGAATATCCACAGATTTTCCAGTAATTTTTATTGCTTCAATAAGTGAAAACTCTTCTTAGAAAACAACTGGAAAAACTTTGAATATTCACTGATTCACTTGTGAGAATGTTGGCAATCTTAAAGGACATCAGTAAATATTCACTAATTAAACAGTGAATATTTTCAATGATTCAAATTGTCGAAGCTTCTCCATCAATCAGCGTGAATCAGTGATATTCACTAATTCAGATTTAGAGTGTAATTTTTTAAAATTGCAATTTACTGTTAAGAACGACTGCAGTGTTTCAATGCTAAACTAAACATGCTTGAATAAAACAATTTTACAGGCAAATTTAAAAAAATAAAAAACAAGAAGCTGATTTCCATACAAAACCTAAATCGCCGACTTAATCTCGGCACAATTTGCAAACTATAAATAAAAACAAAACACTCGGTATTGTGTCAAAATATTATCTTAACAAAAGTAGTAACATATATTATGTTTAGCAAGATTAATTTTATTAGAAAACTCCATTATCGTTTCAACGTCCAAATACCCTGACTAAATCGGGACTGCGAAAATCCAGCACAAAAATTTCAAAACAACCAATTAGGTATATCTACATATTTTAGCTTATTTGCAGCGCCTATCTGCATAAATTTGATAACAGACCGTTTATTATGAAATGAATTGTACAACAGTAAAGCACGAAATTACTACGAAGTCACAAATGTAAACCGTTCATCTTTCCAAAATTAAAATATTGACGCGGATGCATGTTCACAAATACTGAACGTAAAAATAAACCACTACAATCTTCGGCTTCATTAAAAAGAATTTTTATTCGTGGTAACAAAATTTTCACGTTTGTAAAAACGGTAAAATTATCAATTACGCTACGGTTCTACGGTTAAATCGGTAATAGTGATCTAACCAACTATCGAGATAGTTGCAAAATTATAACGAATGCAGTATTGGTGCTAGCGAAATGTATATTTTTCTGCTGCGTTTTAAACTAACGAATAACCGCTTATTTTAAATTTTACTTAATCACGAAACTAACCTTAACTGCCGGCCAACGTTCATCAACAACTAACATAGCTGGGTTAAATTCTACACTGCGCCGTAAGCAATTTCCTTGTCCTTGGGCAGAATAATGAGCGAAATGTGAAAACATTTTAGGTATGTTTCTAATTTGAAATGTCTTGTATGCAAAATAAAAAGCAATTTAATTATTTTTCGAAAATCTTATAAGCTTCTTTGGGTCGCGGAGTCGGTAAAACCCCCAAATTTCGTGAATATTTCCGGGATAGTCAAAAATTCGCGAAAAAACATAAACAAAATCGTTTAAATTGGTTTCACAACGCAATTTCGTGATCGCGAAAAGTTCGCGTCGCCACCAATGTTTAGTAAACGTGTAAATTAAATATTTTCAGAAACATTTGAATTTTTAAAACATCTTTACCGCCCTGTTTAAAGAAAACATTAAATTACATACGGTTAGCTTTAAACATACATTTTGAAAACGTTCTGAACTTTAGAAAATCCTGAAATAACTCTACTGATACCGAGAAGGCTCAGAATCTAAATAATGGGTTGGTTCATTTCTCCAGTGTTGACTTGTGATGCATAGTTATAATTTAAATTACATTTTCAGAAGTCGTCACCATGTTGATTCTTGTCTATATTTAGTCGTGGTCGCATGTGTACCTACATCTTCTGCTTTATTCGGAAGCCATATGTGAGGTAGGGTTTTCTTCCTGATATCATGAAGTACTGCTGGTCATTGTTAGAAAAAATATAAGAGAAGTTTTATCTCCTTTCGTAAATCACGTATCAATATATTATGTGTAGGATACAAATATTTTCCTGTACATAACCAGACAAACACTACCCGTCACACCGTTGGTGTTTAAAAAACATTTTTTAATGTCCAGCGAGACATTAATTGATACAAAGTTCGGCTCGGTTGTTATAAGATTATTATTTCTTAATTACCGGAAGAATAAAAAAAGTAAACTCTGAAGCTGAAGTTGTATTTGTATTTAATGGTTCTTTAAACTATACATGCATTCTTTATCAGGATATTATAATGTGTTCATGAAGTACTAACAGACTATGAGAAAATCATGAATATTACTAACAGCATATTGACCACACGTTACGTAGTTTTGAACAGCCGCAAAAGTGCTCAGGAAATTATAATAATTTTTATAACGGATAAATTTAAAATATGTAAAACCTTTACAAACAGAAAAAATTGCAAAGCTTACTGAACTAATAATTTATGAAATGAACGTAAACATAAAATAGTATATTTAGAGATGACATATTTTTGGTAAGTTTTACTTCCACATTAAGCTGTGAAGTTAAAAATTAATTACAATTTTGTAAAGTGTCACAAGCAAAAGTAAAACTATTTAGTTTAAACATTTTAAAATTCAAAATGCTTATTATGCCATTATTTACGAAATTGTAAATACTTGTTTCTCTAACATTGAAATTATTTAAGGTTTTTTTATTTGTAATGTTAATATCAGACATCTGTACATTGCAGGGCGCAGGAAAACCAATTTAATACAATACACTGTAACATAACCTTGCTCTCTCTGCTTTTACTCTCTGTAATATCTCAAAATAAAAACTTTAACTTCGGCAGATATAGCTTACCCATTTATTTTACTAGTGTATGAGCCCTGGGTTGTACAACTTGGTAAAATAAAATTAATTGAAACAATTATGATAAACTGAGAGAAAACAAGTGGTGTGAAAAGAACCAAATTTATTACATATAACATTAAAATAATATTAGTAGCGCTCATAAAGCAACATTAATTGGATAATTAATAAGATTCCGTAACGCATTACTGTAAAAAAAGGAACAATCAGTGACGTTGCAATTATGAGAGACTATAACTTAAGAAATGGAAACAAATTTGAGTAGTAATTAAATATTTGCTTTCCTAGACTCTTACTAGATTATGAATTTGTATTAGAATAAAATTGAAAATTAAATGTTGGATGTTAGTTCAGCGTGATGAGTCAAAGAAAAATATAAATTTAATTGTTTCCTCCACAATATTAGCTAAAATGGCAGGGTAACGTTTCTTTCAAACTTCTTTGCTTTGTGGCAATATGTTTTAGAGCAATTCTTCTGTTCGTTTTTTAAGAAATACTGCAACAATTGTGAGGATTCAGCTTGAAACATCTTATCCAGAGTATTCGTGGGATTAAAATTTTGCATTACTTTAAAAAAAATATCCTCAAAATTTAAATTTAAGCAAAGTTTTCCACATTTTCTGAAACTATTTCATGGTTTGGAATTTTTTCTTGTCGTTGCGGGAGAGCTGGGACTGCTTACCGTTGAAGTCTCCACCGTGAAGAAAGAAATTTCTAAAACTCTCCGAGTTTCGAAATTATAAAAGGATATTGGTATCAAGGGAAACGTGGTACCCCACGTCGTACAATTCTTCTCCCAGTTGGCCAGTAAGAGGTAATGCCAGGCTAGGATTCGCCCAACATATTTCCTGGAAGACGGAAACGAGAAGGCCTGTATATCTTCTACTCTTCAGTCGTAGAGAAAATTTCCCCGCTGCTTACCAACAGGAACAAATGCAGCGCCAGGTCTCGTAGATTCTCTTCAAAAGGAATTATAAGGCAAAAAAAATCGTCTCGAGGCATAGTCTTACTCGAGAAAAGTCTTCGTAGCCGGACCTCTGCGTAGATTTTCCTTCCATTTTCTTCCCTTCGACGTTCTATATTTAAAAAAAATTTCTTTCTTGTTGATTCCAAAGTGAAGGCAAAAATTCTGCTTCGAAAAACGCAGCGAAAAATTTAAGTTATTCTTTCTACTAGCAAAAATCGATTAATGCGTGGTCTGCAAATGACCTTATTTTTAAATTAAATTACGTTTTTCCTAGTAAGAGCCTTTTAAAAATGTTATGACTATTAAAAATATTTCCTGAAAATATTCCATACATTTAACAAACATAAAAATTTAAATTAACACTAGTCACAGATAAATATTAATACCAAAGCACAATTACTTATTTAAATATTTACGTTACCCAAATGTCAAAGACATAATAAAATTCTAAGCAATATCTGTGCATAGACATTATGTGTATGTTACAACACGTCACAAATATTCCTTAGTACTTTTATTTTCACAAAGCTGCGACCAAGTTATTTAGTTTTCCAATGGAAATTCTACTTCCAATTTATTTCTTTTCTGAGATACTTTCATGAAAACATACTAGGGACACTTACGAACGAAGCTTTGATAAACAGAACTACACCATATAATCGATTACAAAATTTACCGTTTACTTCCAATTTATATTTCACCTTCACTTGTCTCGGAGGAGCTAATTCCGAATTCAAAATAAAAATGCCCGTATGGAAAATAACTTGAACACATTTTCAGATATTTTGAATAGTATAAGGCAGGTGGTTGAATTTCCCTAATAAAGTTACGCAATTTAAAAATAAATCATCAAGAATAAACTTTATAGTTGAAAGTCTTAGAAATTTGCCACACATTTTCAACTATACCTTTTAACCGTCAAATTTTATATTTTAATTGCTGAAACGTATTTTTTTACTTTATATTTTGTTGTTGAGAAACAATTTGGAAGTCAAGAAGAAGAGTGAGTACTAACCCGTTGACATTTCAGTATAAAAATAGATGATTAAGTAATGCAATAAAGAATAGTGCAAGCAGTTTAGGCACGCTTAAAGCAAAGAAATGTATTTCGGAACCCATTTCGTCCACCAATTTCAAAGCTAAAACGGAAATTTAAATTAACCAAGATGTAAAGGTGAGTTTTCCGAGGGTTTCTGTGTGAAGTTATTCTGAAATCTCATTAAAAGTTTGTACTCGTTTGAAGAGCATTATTAACCTTCGTTGGCGTTTGCGTGCTATAAGCAGTTTTCTGTGGTAAATACTAAATACATTATTGTGAATTATGTTGCCTTGCATTATGTATACAGATACCAAATATATCTTTTGTAACATTATACAATGTTTATTGTGTAGCACGTATCTCAAAATGTTACGGACGTTTGTTTTCACTTACGTATAATTCAAGGAATGGAAATTAATAATTAAATCAGTAATACAATTAAACAAATAGAAATAAATATAATAGTGTGACTTAACTCTTTTCTGTACAGTAAAGTAAAATAATTTTATTCATGTGATGAATTGTATCCAATCAAAATGAGAACTGATGCTAAATATACATTATTTAAAAAATAAAGTTACTAAGAAAGAAGTAATTGTCGGAAAGAAATATTTCAGTTTCCAAAAACCTGAAGATATTTGTTATTACTACAGTTATATTTTCATGAATTTGAAATCTTATAAACGCAATATTTTAAAGAAGTTAACAAGTTTTAAGAATTTAATAAGGATTAGATTCCTTGGTAATTTAAAAAAAAATGAATAACATCGTTAAAGTACATGTTATATTGTCTGCTTCAATTAGCTTTCGAGAAATGCAATTCATAAGAGTACTTAAATTTAAACTAACAATATTCCTGATAAATTATTTAACGCTATGCCCTTGCATTTATGTACAAATTTTGATTTTAGGAAAAATTTATAATTCGCTAAGAGAACTTGTTACGCAACAGTAAATGCAATCGTAGGCTGTGGCCTTATTATTTTTTATGCCATTTAACAGCGATTTAGTATGTCCATATACACAGTATAGACCACTTCTTAAGAGGGCGTGGTAATTAAATAAGCTCTGAATTCTTCAGTTGAGATCTGCACTTTTTGAAAGTCAATACAGGAAAAATACAAAACACCAATATTAGGTAATTATATTTGCCAACTTTATTAGCAAACATTTACCTAGACGAAAGGATTTCTTAAACTTGATCTCTTGTACCGCAGTTAAATGTACAAGATTGCAGCGTCATAGATAGTTCTTCAGATATACGGTAATCGAAAAAAAAAAAAAAATGTTGGCAAAAACTATTGTTTAGGATTGCTGTTTTTTTTTTTTTTTTTTAATTTTTGTAAATCGGCTTCGAAAAAACCTACAATTCTGAACAGATGCTTTTAGCGCTGAATTATGTGCCATGGCCGCCTGGGTGAACGCGTTTGGCACGTATGAGGCAGTAAGGACGAGGCAGCACGCGCATCGCGTCTCAACCTAGCCTCTAGGCGCAAGTCACTGAACTGATGGGCAATCTCATCGCCGACAACTCGCTTCTACTATAAATTCAGTTGTGAACATATTATTTTACTATGTATCGTTATAGACAAAAGTGTATTGTACATGGCTATATTTTTAAAAGATTCTGCGCAAAAGTGTACGTAGGCCTATCTAAAAAAGACAGTAAAAACACCCATTTTAGACGTTTTCGGCTGTTAGAAACACACGTGTAGCTTTCTATGAATGCTATTCTTAACCACACATCCCTCATGTGCTATGGACAGTTTTCGAATAATCTGGTAATGGTCGAAGATTGCAAGCTGCTCAGCGGCCCGGACTGGCGGCCACCTTAAGTAAATTTTTTTTTCTTTTTAAATTTCACAATTTCTCCCACCTTCACAAGAACGAGCATAATCTAGGGATTAATAACGGTTCAATATTAATATATAGTGTATAAATAATTCTTGCATTTGCAGAATAGGAAGCGAGTTGTTGAACCATGCTAAAGCGTTTACATTTGTACATTCGTATAGGTCGTTCGTGATAAAGTGAGTACTTAAGATTTAACACCTGAAAAAAAAATTACTACACGTTACTGCATATAATTTTACATTAAAAGTAGTTACCTTTATCGTTGAACGGTTGGCAGCAAATTGCCGAGTGTAGTTTCTTGCATATTCAAATTTTAATCGAACAATACTGAAATGAAATCAACTGAATTAGACATATTCGGGTTTTATATAATTAATAAACTATTTTTATCATACTATATAGGCTCATATCGACTTCTCTGTTTATCTTAAACGCAAAAAACATCAAATGACGTGTCCAGAGAGGTTAGATATTTCCCTTCGTTAGCCGTTACGTGCGGAAATATACAAATTGTCTGAAAATGGAAATTTGGCAGGGCTTTTTTGAGAGCTCACTTTACCCCGAACCGTCTATAAATACATCGTTGAGTATATCGGACATGTGTGTTAACTGTTCAAATGTCGGAGGTGATTTGTAAAAAATTATTAAATGAAAACTGCACATTTGCAATGATGGAATAAGATAATTTAAGCCAGAACCGGACATACTTTTGTATTGACAGACGTATTACTCGCTATAAACTTGGTGGTGGTATAGAGTTTTCCCCGGAAGTTGACGTTTGCTTAATACATCTTATTTATTTATCCTGAAGCATGCGACTTATTTAGACTTCAGGTAGCCACCTGGCCAAGCTGCTAATAGGAATGCAGAGCATACTCAACGTACGTGAGTCAGGTTCGTTTCGAGTAGAATTCAAAGAACGTTACACAAGTGGATAACCTTTTCAGTTTTTACATTTCTCATCCCGTCTTATAACATTTCGGCCATTTTTTCAATTATGAAAAATCAATGAATCACACTTCAGGTATTTATCTTCAGCAGAGGTCGCGCCGATATAAAAGTTCAGTAGGACTTTCTTAAATTGGAAACACAATTTTAGCAGTGGAGTTGAATTCGTAAAATATCCTGACATAATCTTTTGTATCATTACGTAAATATCTTTCTGAAGCAAACAATTCTTTGATATCTTGAATGGTTCGATTGGCATGGAATCATAATCTAAAACATATTTCACGTTTTTCACCCCCTAATTTTCGAATTTAGAAACCTCTTGAAGTCCTGTCTTAGACGTTTGTATACGTATGAAATCTAAATAAAAATCCATTGAGTTCAATCTGTACAGACGATTCATTAAATACACATTACCGCCTTTTTGCTTCTTGGGAGTCGCATTTCGAAAAATCATAAAATTACATTTTGGGTATTTACGTAAGCACCATTTTAAAGCGAAACCACCATCTCTGTATCCAGAAGGGTTCACTAGATATCAATAAATCATTGTAAACTCTTTTCACCGCCGTGAAGGTTGAATTTCGAAAAATTCTTAAATTGGCTAGTATACATTCTTATGAATTAACCATCAAAGTAAAAGTCACGACGATAGGCTTTCGCTTTAGGGCTACATAGCCTAGACGATTAATAGAAAACAAATTTTACCCCTTTTCACCCTCTGAGGGGACGAAATTCGAAAATTTTTTTCATAGTTCTCGTTTACGACCTATTAGAGCCCTATGCAAAAATTTCACGTTTCTAGGTCCGGCAGTTTGGTCTACAGTTTAATGTGTGTAAGTCAGTCATTCAGTGAACTCTATAAATTTAATATATAAAATGAAGTGTCCTAACAGACACACTCACTCATCAACGTACAGCCCAAATCACTGGACCTAGAACTATGACATTTTGAGGGAAGCTTCCCCTTTGCCCATGAGCACCCCTTAAGGATGGATTTTTCGAAATTCAATAACAAAGGAGGTAAATAGGGGTGAAATATGTTTCCAAAGAATTCCTAATATCTTATTAACCGGGAAAGCTTCCAAAATTTTTTAACTTCAAAGTATTGCCCAAACAAATTAATATTTGCGATTTTTTTCATTTTGTGAAATTTTAAATTTAAGGGGGTGAAAAGCCGTGATTTCTCCTAAACCATTTCAGACAGTGAGGTGATTTTTCTTTACAATGATGCTTAAGTAAATATCTAAGAAGAATTTTTAGAATTTTTCGAAATTCGTCCTTGAAAGCTCTTTAAAAAATAAAAAGCGATTTTAATTAATTCCACTTATCTCCTAAACCAGTACAAATATTGAATTGGTTTTCGCTTTTAAATGAATCTTACGTTAATATCAAACAAATAATATCAGGATTTTTTGGAATTCGTCCTTGAAAGTTCTTAAAATTATAAACTGTGTTTTCAAATAATCATCTGTACCACTCAGGCCTATACCCGTTGATGTATCGATATTATTTTTTGATAAGAATGAAGCTTATGTAAATATCTACAAATCCAAATCAGGATTTCATGAAATTCGAAAACGAAGTATGTGAAAAGCAATAAAATGTTACAAAGTCTCCCGAAAAAAGAGAATTATCATGGAGAAATAATTCAACAGTTGTTTCTTTTTTCCATCATACTCATAAATAAAACCTCTTTGGACTGTAGCCTGCACATACGGAAGAATTACCACGGCCTTCCGTTTAGCATTCACTCAAGTATTTTATTAATTTCGTGGTGAGGGAGGGATGCGGATATGGGTTCAAATCCCGTGCAAGACTTTGCGATGGGAACTACTATGACATCATACGAGCATATTGCGCGCGCTCTTTACACTGCGCTAAGATAATTTATAGTTCACTGTTATTGAGTACGCTAGCTGTTAAATGCCTTCATCACATATTTTATCCAGAGTTGCTGTTTACATTACATTATTTCAAGCGGGCAAAGCGCAGTTGGGCAGCTATTTTATAGAGAAATAAAGATGAATTAAAAACAAAGGTGTTCTGCAATTAAAGTACCCTCAGCGTAGTGGACTGGATAAAGCTGCTTGTATTTGTTGTTATAAAAATATACAGAGAATATAGTAACACCATAAATTAATACGTAGTTCAAAGTTAGTTACTCTTTTCTAAAGTACACGTGGGCGAAGCAGCAAAGGGAAAGAAATTACAAATTAAAACAATAGATATGTATTTAGAAATTATTTATGGCAATTTTAATTTTGACAACGACCACAGTATTCGTTTTTCTAGAAGCAAGTAAAATTTTAAATCTCTTTTGGGAGTAAATATTTAATTCATTAGCACTTCTAAAACAACTTTAGATACTTTTCGGTGACGATAACAATTCTATATCCTATTATATTTTCAGTAAATTTGTTGTTTTTCAGCTATATTGTAGCCTACAATATTAATATAGCAGTCAAATGTTAGTCACAATTGCTGTATTTTTTTTACTCTAATGCAAATATTTATGACAACAATAACATCTAATTTTTGCGTATTATTCTTAATGAGATTAACTTCAAAGTGCTTACTTAACCGTGCGCAACGTACAGGACCACTTCATTAGTATATACTATATTTTATACATTTTTTCAATGGGTAGACTACTGAATATTCTCCCTTTTACATTTACAGAGGAATGCGTGCACTCCAATTAGTCCTGAAATTCTTTTGAAGTACATTTTTACAGCATTGAATTTCTTTTTTGTGAAAGGTATAAAATAAATGTTGGTAATTGACTGACTTTTTTTAATTTCGCGTCATCCCTAGAAATGACTCTTTCAGATGATATTTAGCGTTCAAATTATCGCGCTTCGAATTAAATGTAACTTCCGCGGTGATTCACTTATCAAGTAATTAAACAATCCGACAAGAAATAACTGTATTAAAACGATGCATATATACATATATGATTATATATAGACACACATATATATATATACAGTTTATGGTGTTTTTAGATTTTTATACTTTTTGAATAGTTATGTGTCAAAGTTAAAACTATACTAACCAAATTTTAATTAACTTAAAGAAAAAAGTATATGTACAAATATAACATCAAGCATATAAATGTTTTTAAATTTATATAATTATTATAAAAATTAAAAGTTTTGCGTATTTACACTTACTTTCCCAGAGTCCAAACTTCTGCTGTATATGTTCTTGATTCGATAAAGGAAATATATTTTATGGCTACTTCAAAATTATTACTTTATTTCGTTTTATTTGTTTCGTCGAACTGTGCAAAACTTGTGAAATATAAAATAAACCATAATATTACTATCAAAAAGTCAGCAGGCGTAACGTGTTCAAGTCGTACAGTGCTCGTTTTAAATATAAAATTTTGAATATTTACCTGCTAAACAACTGAGAGATACCATAGAGCGTGTTAAGGGCATTGGTGCCACAGAACAATTGTTAAACTGCACAGGGTGTCTTTTACAGTGGCCAAAGTGGCTAACAGCATGCAGTTACATCTTCTCAGAGCAAAACTTGTAGCTACAACTGTATTAATGAGCCGTTTTTGATTATCTTAAAAAGCTAAGATAACTGTCTGAACACGTGTTTAATGTAATTTTATAATCAATGATGAAAATAACGAAAATCAATTCTCTAATTAATAAATTCAGGTTCGTATAGCACATATTCGAACAGTCAGTTATTCTGCAGAATGAAACGATGTTTTGTATAGAAATTTTTCATATTTATGAGACAATTGTTTTTAATTTTTTTTACAGTCCCCACAAGAAAAGGTAAGGTAAGTGGACTTTACATCTCGTCGACAGCGAGGTCATTAGAGATGGTGACGTACAACTTGGTACAATGATAGGAGCTGGGAGAGGATTCAGCCGTGGGATTTGATAAGGGACCATCTCAGCATTCACCTGAGGCAATTTCGGGAAACCATGGAAAACCGAAATTAGAATGGCCGGAGCGGGGATCGAGCCCGGGTCCTCCAGAATGCGAGTTCAATTTACTACCATTGCGCGATCTCGGTCGGTTCCACAAGAAAAAAATAAATAACGAGCTTCTTAAATTAAATTTAAAATTCATTAAAATTTAATCAACATAATAGTACGCAGAAAAATATGAATATATTAGGAAGAATGTTTTGTTGATAGAGTTTCGTTTAGTTACATGACACATATAACATATATGAAAACAGCTACCGCCACGGCGCTACGTCACCAGCCTGTGTATTGTACATTGTGACTTTTATTACGGAGATGAAATTTTTTTTCGCTTTCATAGTCATCTTATAATGGCATGCTAAAGTCCAAATTTGGTTAAAACGGTTTTATGCTTCAAAGAAAAACCAACTGACTTAGAGAAATGAAAAATCCACAATCCTTAAACGTGTTGTAGGTTACAAGGTCTCATATATAAAACAAAAATTAAATATTTATGTTTTTTTTTATTTCCTGAAGTTTTCATTTTTTGTTTTAATTGTTTTAAAATTTTTTTAAAATATAAAAGTATTTATTTTTTCTTCTATTTTGATAAAGGATACCATGTAGTCTACAACATCGTTGTTCAGTGTGCATATTTTCAGTTCGCTAAGTCTGTTGGTTTGCCTTTGAAGCATAAAATCATTTTATGCTAGTTTGGAATTTGACATGTCATTATAAAATAACATGGAAGCTAAACAAATTTCGTTTGAGTAAAATACAGTCAGAATGCATGTCTACCAAAAACAAAAAATCATATCACAAATAAATTTAAAAATATTTAAAAATTGTAAACATTTCCGGTCAAAGACCACTTAATACTGTTGGCGTATAAATAATCGCTGAAGTAAAGTAGCTTCGAGCATGGTTAGCACGAGGATGTGTGACCGCCAGGGAACACCGGTACTGCGTGCCGCTGGTGCATATATGACACTAGGTAAACTCTTACCATAAAGGTCAACGCAAGTTCTAGGCAAATGAGCAAATGTTCTCAATAGGTAACCGCTGTGTACATCTTTATGACTTGCTCCTCGATGTTTTACGGCTTGCGTTCGCTGCTGTCGCGAAATAAACTATAAAATCCCTTACATTATTTTAAGTGACAACATGTATTAAATTACCTGCACTAGGTTTTATGTAACTTCAGTTCAAACAGGATTATTTACTCCTTTCCTATAGTTAGTCAGCAACATTAAAACAAAAATCTTACTAAGCTGTTCAGAAAAATTGTTATTATTATGTAATAAATTAAATTGCTGCTTACTTTATTTTATAATTTATAAAGTTATTTATTTACACGTGTTCCAACTACTGAATGTAGCATTGTCTTGGCTTCAGGGTGTAAGCCAAGTCAGATGATTGTTCTTGCTAAGCGAAGATAACGCAGACAACGGCCGCGAAAGTCTGCGCTGTTTAATTCTGTGCATAGGTTTCAGGGTTCTTTGGGTGTTACAGCTCAGTGCTTTCAGAGGAACTTTCGCGAAATGTTGTTACTGTACACTTTCCAAATAAATAAGCCGTACATTCGACCTAATTTATTGCTTCAGCATAACCCCCCCGTCACATAGCCACCTTACATAAGGCAAGTGCCAGCTGCTGTACTGGCTGATGCGGTTGTGACGAACTGTTTTGGCGGGAGTTTCAAATGTAAGATTTACTGATAGCTGTAATTACCTCAGATTGCCACAAAATTTTAAAATTTCTTAACTCATTAATTAAATTTTAATGCAAATTACGCAAATGTTCTCAGTGAAATTTGTGAGAAAGGACCGTCGATTATGTGTGCCTCAAGATATCGTTAATATATCTTCACAATTAGCATAAAACATTACATTAATTTTGATACTTTCCATTTTGTAGCTGCCGTGAGAATTATGTTCTAGAGAACTAAAATTTTAAAATATATAATTTTTCAAAATTTAAAACACACATTATGCAACTTAAAATATGTTGATAAATAAAATCTGCACAGTATCACAACTTTAAAAATAAATAATGTGGCATGCATCAACCCCTTAAACGTGAATATATCAGCTAACCAGAAATTCAAGATTTCAATGGCTTTCAAGCTTTCGGTTGGTGAAAATTTTCGATGGTCGGAATGATTCCGCTTTTCAGTTTTTTTCCCTTTTTAAATCCATAATTTGAGGGAATTTCCATTTTAATTATTTCATTCAGCGCTTCCCGCCGTTTTGAGATCCTGGCTGGGACAGTGAACAGCGACGCTGTGTTTGGCTTGGAGTTGGAACCAGCACATTCAGAGCAAGTGCTTGAACCGTGCGTCCGACGGTTAGTTTGGTTAGCGTGAAGGCCAACAAGACGAAAATATAGTGGTATAGTACCAGTTATGACGGATTCACAATAGCGTAACGGACACGACGGGAAGTGCGTGATGGGACTTTTTATAATCTCGCTATTGCGAACTCTAGTTAGTCTGCCGTGGGAAATACATACTTGTATATATATATATATATATATGTGTGTGTGTTGGTGTGTGTGTGTGTGTGTAATTTTATTCTTTGTGATTATATCCTGAACTCTTGTACGCCTTGTACAGCGGATTTTTACGACATATCCACTTTTTAAAATAATAGGGTCCTAGAATTGTACTGGCGTAAGTTAAAACTGTTTTCTCGTTAACAATTCTTTGTAATACATGCAAAACTATTCTTGCGACACTGTAACGGTATTCAAAAATTCAGTTAAGATTGAAATATTTTTAAAGCAAATTCTGTCGAAAAATGTGAATAATATGAGTGACAAAGACACTACTAAATAATTGTGACGTACAGCACTGTGAATCTGAACACCTCATATATTTGAAATATATAATTTAATACCCACTGTCATTCGCAAATGTGCAAAAAAAATTCTCACAATTGGATATTTGCTTATAAACGTTAAAATTAGTTTATAATCACGATATCACGAACAAAATTATCTTGTTAAATTAATAAGTTCAAGTAAGTACAAATACAGCAGTAGCACTTGGGTACAAAATTAAATTCAGTTTTATAGATTTGTCGCGTCTGCGATTCTAATAATGTACGAATACTCCTAATATTCAGAATTCGTTTCGCATCCAAGATTTTTGTCGCTCTGGCGTCACAGATGCCTCGACGCTGGTTAGCAGAAACATTATTTAATTCACGTCGCGCACTTCGTGTCGTGTTGTTCGCGCTCATTTGATCACAGCAATGCTCAGCAACGAAATACAACATTGTATAAAACTTCAGTTATTTCTAGATTTACTAATGCAGAACAATCACTGTAAAAAATAGTAATGTTACTCATCATATGTATGGTAATATTCCCCAACCTTTAGAGGGAAATCTTATTTCCGAATATGTGTGGAAATTTCCGCAAGGTAGTGTATTCACCACACAAACCATTCGGAAGTTTCGCTCGCGAGCTATGTACAAATTGTCCTAGAGGGCTTGCGCCAATATGTAATGAAAAATTACATTACCAGTTGAGTAAATTTCCTTGACACGTGTTGAGTAATTTTCCCTCACTTGTAGCGGTAATTAGTTTCCATTACATGTAGAGTAAATTTATCTCAACTTTTTTTTACGGTGTCCATTTGGCGTACTACGGAATTCAGTAAAATAGCAACCTATTAAGTGACAATTGGTGGCCCATTTGCGGACTCAAGTCTGTTAAGTGTTGCCAAATAGGCAACACTCTAAAAAATAGTTTGTAAATTTTCCACACGTGAGTATAGGAGCGCTAAGAAAGTAGGCATGGTAGAATTATTTCCCAGACATCTATGGTAGCACTCCTAAACTTTATTATAAAACAGTCAAATGTATACTGACGTTACCAAACTTGTATTGTACCAAGTATAAAAGTTTGCATATTTACAAGGGAAGAATGATAACTGTCCCATACTGTGTTTAAGTTAATTACTTCCTAACTATTTAGGAAGTGTTTTTGTACAGCGTATACGTAAATGGGAAATCACAGCTATAATGAAATGTGCAGAACTAAACTCCTGAAAATAATTAATGCAGTTTTCGCAGGGAACCATTTCAGAATCTGATGTACCACAATGTGTGTGTGTATATACATACACACACACACACACACACACACACACACACACATATATATATATATATATATATATATATATATACACCTACACAGACATATACTGTATATAACATGTGAATGTATATACATATATACACACACATAAAACAGAGCATACATTTGGTATGACTGGTACCAAACCACCGTAGTACAAATAAGAGACACAGTAAAGTTAGTAAATTATCATATTAGACTCACCAAGGTTGTACTTAGATAACAAACAGCAACAGTATGACAGTATTAAAAATATGTGTAAGAACTTGCAACACTAGAGTACCCGTGTCGTTGTGTGTCCTTAGTCACCTTCGCAGAAGTTTTTTTTTTTTCAAACATGTCAAACAGAATACCAGTTGAATCCAACTACCACTGAAATAGGTTTATGTCAGTGGAGCTCAACCCCGTGATTTGGGTTGTGGATTTCCAATAACGGCTGTTCTATAAACACCGCGCCATTTTCCAATTTACTAAATTACTTTAAAAATAATTTGTTAATTTTAAGCCCAGTTTACACCAAAAAAATGAGAGTAACAACGATGATTATAAAATGTTTGTTACAAAAAGTAATCAAGAAATTGTAAGCTATGGTACACAATTTATAGCAATAATGATAACAAATTTACTATTAATATTGCTGAAAACACCCAATTTTATTTACAAAGTTGTAAGAATGGTTAACGGATGTTAATAGCAATGTTGGTGACAAAAATGCCTACAACATTGCTGATAACATTTCTAGTAACATTTGTTACCAACATCCTTTGTTTTAGACCGTCCTAGTATGGGTCAGGAAAATAACGTTATCAACAGTGTTGGTGATAAAGTTATTAACATGTTTTTAGATTTCAAAACTTTTGATGCTAGAAAATATTTTCAAAAAAATATTGGTAACAAAAGTTATCAACATCTTTATTGATAGTTACAAAGTTAATATAATTGTTGATAACGTGATGCTGTCAACAATTTTCAAACATATTTACAATTTTGTTAATAACTTTGTTATCATTGGTGAAAACTAGGCTTTACCTTCTTTGCAACTTGAAATAGCAGTCTCTTATTTTTCTATATTAAGCCAAACTTACAAATCAAGTACAGTAGACGTATGCCGGTCTCCGTAGCGTAGTCGGTTAGGCGCCTGTATACGGTGCTGAAAGTCCTGGTTTCGAAGCCTGGCTTGATCATGGATATTGTGTCGTCTCTTCACTTCATTTCTCTCTCACTGGCCCTTCAAATCTCGATGATAAGGGGCCGTGAAATACTTTCACCTCAACGTAAACATTTTTCATAATATTTTCTTTAACTCTAATAAACTTCACTGTTATTACTTACAAATTATTTTTAACGTACGCTTCCGAACTTCATACGAAAGCGTGCATACGACATACGAATATTACAATAAAGTTGAAGATAACTCTAAATTCTCGACAAGAGTTGTATATCTAAATGCAGTTAGGTGCAGTTGGAGAAAACTTACTAAGATTTCCAAACGAAAAAATTAACTTTCATCGCTTCATAAGCACATACACTATTGAAATACCGTTTGATAGAAAAAAAACCTTGAAGAAGTTTGCCTAAATAATTTATTATTAAGTTCCTACAGCGCTATTAAAAAGAGAGGTTATGTGCTTATTTATCATAAAAGATGGCACATTCATTTACTTCCTTGTCACCTGTTGATTTGTTTTAACAAGTTACGTGACCTGATCTGCCACAAAGCTGTGTTTCAAACTTAAGTCTAATCAAGAATAAAACACATAATATTATATTTGTACGCAATAGTGTTTGTTTTTAGGCGTTGCTAGTGGATACACCCTTTCTCTTACGAAAATTTTAGGATGCAAAGTATTCCCATAACAGCACAAGTCGAAAGTTGCATGGCTACGGTTTAATTAACCCAACATAAGCCAACATACTTAACTAAGTTGAGCAGTTTACATTGAAATAAGATGTCACGGACAAATATGGCAAAAATATAATTAAAAATTGTATTCTAAAAAAATTGTTGAAAAATAAGGATATTTTTTTTGAAAATATTGACGTGATTAGTCCACTAAAGAACCAAAACTACAAATATTTTGTTTTTAGCAACTAGAAGAATTCCTTCTTATTACAACGCTCCCACATTCATAGGTATTCTCCCAATTCGCTGTGGTGTATGGGTATGTATTGGAAGTTACACATACACACGTCCGTCTTCATTGCGACTAACTGCCATGGAGAGGTGTCTAGTTGCGAGATAAGTGCTAGTAGTGTGACCCTGCTCTTGAATAACACTTGGACGATTGAGACTGATACAAAGATCTTATTAGCGGACCATCATATCGTTGGTATACTACTTAAAATGCCAATATCGCATTGCAAAAAAAAACGCGATATTGGTTGGGGCCTGAAAAATTCGCATTTTCTTTTGGGAACAAGCTATAATTGTAACTTCTATACATTCGTGTTACTTTCGCAACTGGCCCTCGACTCTTATGACAATTCACGGAAGTCGCTCAGCCAATAAGAAAAACGTAACTAAATGAAGGCCCATTTCACTGTGTAAGTGAACAGCCAATGTACAGCAGCTGTCTTCTTGAGTACACAGATATTCTTCGAGGCTAGCATAGAGGTAAGTGAATCCGCGAATTTTTCTGGTCTCTAGATATTGGTCCTTTTGGCAATATACCACCGATATCCTTACCCGAAGCTCTCTGCAGTATGTCTGGAGAATTAGTGAAACATGAAATTGTCACTTGAAATTTAAAAACTAAGTTTCTACTGCTGTGATTGGAATAAGCACTTGAGCTGATTTAACAGGTTCGGTAATTGTTTCGTTACATTAATAAAATAGTGTCTATTGTTGTTTCTAATGTCTGTATTGATCTTGTTTAGCCACTTTATTGGGCACTTTTTGCCCATGAGTACTTTAAGTAAGAAATTTATAATAATGGTCGATCATGTATTCTTAAGTGTGGTATTGTCGTTGCAAACGAAAGGCAATCACTAAAAATTGCTTATGATCCAAGTATAGTTTTCATACAAGAAACTATTCACTGAGTTTATTGTTAAGTGTTTGCAGAAATACACTGAACATTATATCCACAGGCGAAGTCGAAATAATCGAAACTAACATAGCGGCTTCAATTGTTCATGGTGTCAAGACTTAGCTTTGCTCCAGGGAATCCTCCGTCATTAATTATTTCCTTAGTCGCAACGCCACGATTGTGCGTGACGGTTACAACAAGATAACGTTTGATACACGAGTAAACGTCAAGCTTATCGCAACCCTTCTCACGCACACAAACGCAGGCATGACCGACGCCGGCCCTTTGACTGTTGGAGCTGTTTGTCTTCCTTCCCATTTCTCAGCTTGACTGTGATGAAATGGTAGGCAGCCCAAGGGTTAATTTGACCCACCAGCTAGCCGTAAATGCCGCCCCTTGACTTGAAGGATTGGACACTGGTAACCTGTGCGTTCACGATGTGCAGTTAAAGCTGGTCGATAAAAAATGTTTTTTATTTTCACCGAGTTCTGTTTATCTTGTAAAGGTTAGTTCTGATGTTTTTATTAATGAAACTTTTTTGTTTGTTATTGATATTGCACACTCAAATTATTTGGGTATTTTGTCAGTTACTGTAACTAACCCACATAAATATGATAATTTAAAATTAATTGCGATTCGTATATGTCCTCAAATAAATATAAAATATTTTTTTCCATAATTTCGCATTAAAAATATGTTATTATTACAGATGTTTCTTAAGTAAATTATTTTTAATGTTATTTTTAAATTTAATAAAGTTTATGTCGTGACATTATGTTTCGCTGTTTAAGTGAGACAGACCTTATTTTTCGACAAATTAAAAAAAAAAAAAAAAAAAAACGTAAAATCTTTCCTAGGACATGGGATATGAAAACTGTAGTTTAGGTATAATTATGTATGAACGAAATTGAACACAATGATTAATGTCTACAATTTTGAAAAATAATTTGGCATAAATTTAAAATCTTGAATATTTGTTAGGCTGCGCGGTTTTATCCCTTAAATATGACTTTTAAGTTGTAGAAATGAGCGAACATTGTGAAAAATTTAATATTTTATCTTAAAGCACAATGGTAGTATGTCAAACGTTTACCATAGACACAATTCCTTAAGTTTATAAGGTTAACAAAAGTTCTTGAATATAGTTCTTATGTTTTTAAGTTGCCAATATTTAACCAAAATTATGTTCTAAAAAAATCATACATTTTGTGAAGAGCAATATCAAAATTGAGAACATGTATGTAGGTTGTAACTGTATACAATAATGTCTTCAATGCTGGGTTTATAGTGCAGTAAAAATAAGGAAAAAAACACCCTAACCTCGAAAAAATTAGTACAAGCAAAAAACTTGGTAGAGATGTTGTATTCGTGATACTATTGAACATACTAAAAGTCCCCTACGATAGAAGCTGTGCTACAGCCGCCATATTGGAAAATGGCGGCTCATTTTTTGTTTTTTGCGTATAATTTGTTAACCATTACAGATAGAAAAAAGTTTCAGATAATAAATGTAGATAATAAAACAATAAACAATTTTGGTTACATAATTTTTTCTCTAAAGTTAATAGTTTTCGAGTTAGAAACAATCTAGTGTTGCAGTTTCACCAAAAAATCCCGGTTTTACAGAAATTGTCGGACACAGGTCCAGTCAAAGTTTGCGATAAATAGGTAAATATCAACTAACAATATGTGACAACGTATAGTTTATCATATTTACGTAATTTAACTTAAATATATATGTATATATGTATATATATATATATATATATATATAACAATGATGTACAATGAAACAAACCTGGTGAAAGAAGGCGTCGCTATTGGCATTATGTGAGTAGATCATCATCATCATCATCATCATCATCATCAATGTCATCCTCAATTGGCACTTCTTCTGAGTTTGTACAAAATTGTCCCTGGCAATATCCACACATAGCAGAACACCTCAATCCTGCTCGTGAACATTCACAACATTTGCTGCAACCTGATGTGCAACCACAAGACACTAAATTGAGTAACTCGCTAGGAGCAGGGTCCTTTAGGGTAGTTACTGGTTGTAAACGTCCGTGGCTAAGATGCCAACCCCAGGCAGTTGGTTCCAAGTTGTTACCCATCCACTGCTGAACTTGTAAATATGTCCGGTATGAGTGATTAGCTGCTGCTGAACTTGTGGGAGGTAAAACAGCCAAATTAAACTTAGAATGCAATTGCTGCTTACTAATCAAACGATTATAGAAGAAATATCTATATTCGTCGAGTTTTGTGGACTGAGTTGCTACGTATAAGGCAAGTAAAAATGTCTCTCCTGCAGCTGCGATAACATCATGGGATGCATTTCTTTGAGTAAATACTGCAACACTTTGTCTTAGAATGGGATATTTTTCTAATATTTGTAGGCCTTTAACTTTACTTTTTCGAATGAGTGCTGAGGTAGTATCACAACCTTTAAAGGAATACAGAAACAACAAACACTCGAGCGTATTTCTGTGCAAATCTCGTTGCTTCGGTATGAAGAAAAGCGAACTTCTTTTATTCCCTGAGCCGGGCTGAAGGAACCAAAGTTGCATCTCATCTGTTGAAGACGTGGTTAAGAGAATCAGTAGATCTGTGTCTTGTCCAACGACAACTATTCGAGAACCATCTCTTGCTTTTACAATTGCTGCCCCTACAATGGATACATCAGCATCAGCTTCTGCCTCTTCGACATGGACCCCAAGACTTCTTAAATGGTTAGCAAGATATTTAATAATGTGTTTTTTATTTCTATTATTTGCGAGAAATTCCGCTTGGGTAGTTGTGGTAACAGCATTTGCACTGATATGTACATCTGCTGACGTCCTTCTTGCTGCTCTCCTTTCTTGTTTATTTCCTTTTGTTGTTGGATATTCAGGATAGCCATCAAATATTACAGTGCAGTTGTCACCATACTGAGTGATAATGTGTGTGCTGTAATTATATACGACTTCTTGATATGTTGCAGGTCTGGGCCATACAATACTGTGAAGAATGTCTATTTCAGCTGATTCCTCCACTTCAAACGCTGAAACAATTGATGACTTCTTGGTTTTCCTCATAGAAACTTCGTCGAAAAGTGAAGGAGAAGTAGGTGCCAGTTCATACTTGAAACATTATTTGAGCTCGTTAGACCCTTTAACTACACACACGATTCGGTTGAATAACTGTTGTGGGTTTACATCAACATTTTTATCTCTTACTTTGATTGCAGAGTTCATTGATGACATAGCCTTAACTTTGTTATTTCTGTGAATTACTGTATAAGAAAAATTTGTTCCAGCAATAAAGGACATTGATTTTTGTCCCTTCTCAAGTGCTTGATCGCAGTCTATTGTTGAATCTGCGACTAACCCTGAAGATAAGCTAACTAAATCCTGACTACGCTGGTTAAATGGATTATGCTGTTGCATCCAATTTATAAAGGTATTCTTGTCACGTATATATCTCTAGCTGGACGGCTTGTTCTTGCTTCAACATGTTGTTCTGAAGTGTAGGAAAAGACACCACAAAATTTTTGAAATGCCAAGGACACTTCAACAGAAACAGGTGCAAATGCCACCCATCGCATTAGAGTTGTTTCTGTAATCCCACGTCCATGGGTCAGCCCGCCTGTTGATTTCATACTTCGCATGAGACACTGTTCCATAATCATGTCAGTCCAGGTTCCGCTCCAAAATCTGTCTGATTGTCTGACAGTGAAAAACCCTTCAGACGTAAACTGCTTGAATTTGGCTGGAGATAGACAAGACTCTAGCTCCAACATCTTCTGAGCATATAAATGAGCATATTTGGCATACAATATATGCCCTGCCGAGTGAAAATATGGTAACATCCTGACAATAGTAGAAAGATGCAGATTCCAATTACCAGTTCTCTCGGCTCTAATAAACTGAAGGACAAGTACCATTTGCTCAAAATACTGTATCCACAACTTCGGAGTTCTCCCGATGGCCTTAGCCTCCTCGCACAACGAATCGAAGTCGTTACAAAACTTTGTAACATCACTAGACAGTTTTGCATCCTCAGGGGATATCTGGTTGGATAATAGTTCTTCACACAACTTAAGAAGTGTGCTGACTGAAGACTGTAATTCAGGAAATTGCATACAAATTGTATTGTACAATGCGTTTAAAGTAAGAGTATGTGCTCTCAGACTGCGGGCATATGCTCGTCCTGTCATCATATGTGGTACGCTGTTTTTAGCATACACAGTTGCCCACAACTGTTCCAAACCACTACCCTTCATATTTTGGCCAATACATCCCAAGAATGACATAAGGCAATGAAAGCCTCCTAAACGCACAACAATGGAGGATAAAGGGTCATTTTCATCAGATGCAGCAACTATTTCTGATGATTTCAAAAACAGAGGCTGGTCAAAAGTTACAATACACGTTTGATTTCTTTTAGCACATTCACCTGATGTAAATAGCAAGGCTGAGTTAAGTGTCGTTAAATTAGCTGCTTGTAATTTAATGAAAGGAAGTGGCACTATTCTAGATGTTTGAAAGCTGCCAGATTCTTGTGTTGCTTCTTGCATATACCCATTCCAACTTGGTAAATGGTACATACAATTTACGAATCCTGCCACCCATAGGAAATCTAAATTGAGCTCTTTTTTAGCAGCTTCAATATCCTTAACAGAAGCAGAGAGATCTTTGATGAGTATTTTTTTTTAGACCAGAATCAGGTTTCCTTTTGTATGGTCTTATAGGTATTACTGGTGCTTTAATTTCATTTACGTTTTGTCGAGGAATGGAATGGGGATCGTAACTAGGTTTTTTGGTGAAACACATTTAACACCACCTAAAATGTGAATAGTTCCAAATCCATCCAGCGTATTTGTATTTACATCAGCATTATCGAATACATACTGAACAAATGCGTTGCTATCTATAGCAGGCTGCATGACAGATCCAGCACAGTTAATATATTTCATGGTCTCACTATATGAACTGCAAAAACCTAGAGAGTTTACTGTGTCTATTAAATATCTTGAGCCATATTTTGATTGCAGATTTACTGATAGTCCCAACTGAAGTGGGGAAATGAAAGATCTTGGTATACATGTTGAAATTATTGCATGATTAATTGCAGCTTGTCGACGATTTCCTTCGCGTGGTGATTTATTTTTCCCAGATGTCACACATTTTGTAAACACTATAAGAGTTTTTGGAATTAGGTCTTTGCCACCTTCTTCCATGTCTTCAAATGTTGGATAGTTGCTTGTATCATATACTTTAGCACGTATATCTTCTCTTATAATTGCTGCAGCAGTTTAAACTATTCTGAGTCTCTCACTTATTTCTGACTTTTCTCTGTTTAGATACCATTGTTCAGTTAAAATTTTATGTGCAGTGCCACAAAAACTATAAATTGCAGGTTTTCCTTTTATCTCGGTTATGATGACCGCTTTGTTATATTTTTCTTTTAGCCGAGTCCTTAGTATGTAATCGGTAATTTGTTGGTCCTCACCACCAAGCAGATTGTTAATAACATCTCTAAGTTCTGAGGAGGTATATTGACATTCACTATTTTCCTCGAGGTGTTCAAAAAGCGAAATGAAGATATTGTCCACTGACTTGTCTTCTGGTCTACCAGGCCTTTCGTATGATGTACATTTCTGGAATTGTGAGTAGCAGTCTAAATGGTATCTTGCTTCCTCTGATACAAGATCTGTATATGTTACTACACGAGTACTAACTGTCTGGCCTAACTCATCTTTGCGATTTGCACACATTTGAATAATGGCATCTTTTATTTCATTCGTCTCTATCCTTCGTATTTGTTTTCTTCGATTTTTAGGGAGTTTCAAATTAGGAGGCTCCACCTCCCCACCGCAAAATATACAGTTTTTCTTGTATTCAAATGCCACTTCTCGAGGTCTTAAACGTGGGACTTTTGGGGCAGGTTCGCCAACATCTGGTCTAGTTGAAGTCTTAATGGAGCTGCTTCTTGTATATTCTTTCCTACACATTATATGTACTGTAAGTTTTTCGGTGTTTGCCATGGCTACATCTTTGTTATCTTCTCTCTCTTTACTTGCAAGAATGATGGTGGGTAACCCCTTTTGAACTACCACTATTTCCCCTTCTTGAAGGCTTTAACAGCATAGCAAACATGTTTGTTCAGCAATGATTTATCTTGCTAATCTGAAACAACAGAAAAAACAAACATTATGCATACAATATAATTACAACGGTGTTATTTTTAAATACACATGAGAATTTTTTGCACAAATATGGAAGAAGTACCAAATGCAGACGACATAGATTGTAACAGTTTACAGTACTCTGATAACGCCAATAGCGACGCCTTCTTTCATCAGGTTTGTTTCATTGTACATCATTGTTATATATATAATTTTAAGTTAAATTACGTAAATACGATAAAGTATACGTTGTCACATATTGTTAGTTGATATTTACCTATTTATCGCAAACTTTTACTGGACCTGAGTCCGACAATTTGTGTAAAATCGGGATTTTTTGGTGAAACTGCAACACTAAATTGTTTCTAACTCGAAAACTATTAAATTTAGAGAAAGAATTACAATAGCCAAAATTGTTTATTGTCATATTATCTACATTTATTATCTGAAACTTTTTTTTTCTATCTGTAATAGTTAACAAATTATACGCAAAAAACCATAAATTAGCCGCCATTTTCCAATATGGCGGCTGTAGCACAGCTTCTATCGTAGGGGACTTTTAGTATGTTCAATATTATCACAAATACAACATCTCTACCAAGTTTCTTGCTTGTACTAATTTTTTTAGGTCAAAACCTATTTTTACTGCACTATTAAGGATATGAGTTTAAAATACACTACATCAGTAATACAATATATTACACTAGTAGAACCAGGCAGACATTGTCCTACAAATGCTAGGCAAACACTGTGAACACAGTTACAGGCGTACATTTAACGTAATTGATATCGCGATAATTGTATGCGATGTGCGTTGCAGTGCCGTCTGTTGGGAAGTTATAGAAAAATTTATACCACTAAAATATTCGCCGGGTTCAAATATCTCTGTGTACAAACTTGTGGGCGAGTTGATGCACATGACTGAGTGGTTTATTGGATTTTCTCTAGAAACTTCTCGTTACAAAACGATAAAAGCAATGAAGAACATGACCTTTTGTAGGACGAGATTAGATTTTCCGGATTCAGAGAGATTGTTTGAGCCGCGAATGCGGTTACGATAGAAACTGAGAGAGCAGCTAATAGCGTTTTGGGGATGAATATGGTATATTCGAACCTCTCCACACAATTGCAGATGAGGTTACAAGGAAAGAGGAATTAATTTCTTAATGTAGAAGTAATTTTTATATAATTTATATTAAAGTTTAAAATATTGAGCTGTAATAAGTAACTCAGAAATTAATTTTACGGTAGGCCCTATGTGCAAAATCATTACGCTACTAAACATTTATTTTTATTTTTACGACTTTTCATGAAGTACCGAAATCTAAATACGTAACTACTATATAAGTATTAATTAAATTATACTCGGACACATCACATGAATCTTTACTAAACTTAGCCTAAATTGGAAAACAGCATATGTAACAAATATTTCACTACGAAGTCAGTTAATATTGGTGTTTAATAACCAAATAAATCAATTTACATGTAATTATTAGTTTAAATAAATACATACATTTGTGCATTAATAATTTATATCTTCGAAATTTTTTTTTTTACTTTCGCCATTCCGAAGTAATATCATATTAAATAGACCTACTTTCCTTCGCGTTCTATGATGTGGATAAAGAGCAATTTGTAATAAATTTTTCACAAAAGATACGAAAATATCTTTAGAAAATTGGCGATAGATTTATTAATGGTAAACAGTGAAAATACATCTCATTAACATCCATTTTAATGTCATCAGATGCGCTCTGGGAGTGGATGACTCTCTGAAACACTTTTTTTTTTTTTTTTTT
>PNEQ01063968.1:23218-58435 GCA_003012365.1 Medauroidea extradentata | reverse complement strand
TATTTCATCATGTTTCGGATGTGCTGGCAGTCACGTCGGCAGCCCTCGAAGGGTTAAGGCGCAGTTGGGACAGGTATCTATGACGTAGTGTCGG
The DNA here is from genome assembly GCA_003012365.1 of Medauroidea extradentata. Lineage (NCBI taxonomy): Eukaryota > Metazoa > Arthropoda > Insecta > Phasmatodea > Phasmatidae > Medauroidea > Medauroidea extradentata. The sequence continues at coordinate 58,341 of PNEQ01063968.1, read as the reverse complement.
GGGTTTTCCCACTATGAGCCACCCGGGCTTTGAGTCATCGGCCAGCCCTCAAGGTGTTACGAAACAGCCGCCGACCACTGGCCTCCAGGAACATGGCACGCAACAATATAATATAATTTTATTAGGAATATTATTAACAAAAACTTTACACGTGTATATGGTATATTTAGGTTTTTTCCCCCTCGAAGTTATCTACATTTTGCTTTTGGGTAAAAGGCGAGAGGCATCGCGGTGGCCGAATGGCCAGACCATTTGCCTTCCACCAAGGCAGTCTGGGTTCGATTCTGGACGAGGTCGGTCCCCGGATTTGTGGGAATCGTGCTGGACGATGTCTCTGTAAGTCGGGTTTTCTCGGTGATCTACCGTTTCCCCCGCCCTTTCATTCTTGCGCTGCTCCATTCACACGTCACCCCTCACCAACACTGAAGACCTCGATGTTGAGCGCTGACCAAAATCTCTCACTCACTTTTGGGTAAGACCGCGGTTGGTGCAGCATCTAGGGCTATCCAGGGGATCTGCGTTCGATTGCCGGTCGGGTCGACCTGGTCCTGGAGTTAGGATTTTCGCATGTGTAAGTCGGGTTTTCTCTGGGATCTTCCCGTTTCACCCGCCCTTCCGTCCCGGCGCTGCTCCACTCTCGCCTCTTATCACTCCTCGCCAGCGCTGACAATATCGCTCTTAAGTGGGTAGGTTCCTAGGGGTTTGTGCTCGTCTTATTTCAACTGATTTTTTATGATTAAATGTTGACTTTGAAAGCTCATCATAACATGTACCAGCATTTAATATTCGAATATAAGTTTAAGTGTTCTTTGTAATCCAGAATTTCTTATGTCGGACTGAAATCAGTAAATAATTAGTTCATCTCTCATTACGATCTCCGATTACAACAGTACCGATAAATAAATTTGATAATTGAATAACTGTCAAGACATTCTATATACCTTACTTGACTATTGGTTTTGAAGAATACAATTAAGAGTTATATTATGAAGAATTTCACTAAAACCAAATTTTTAACCACATCAAGCCTTCGAACCTGATGTTTCAAGCACTGAGACAGGGGAGCAATAAGGTTCATACTACTACAGTATACGATGACGGCATCGCTTCTATTCACAGCGCGCCAAACTGGCCCGCAATGTGTTTGTGCTACTCGTTTTTCTATGGGACTTAAACGGTGACCGTACAATTTTATTTCTGAAAAATTTGCAGTAAGGTCAAACGCATGCTTCTAGTGTTGTGTATTGCGAATTTGGGCGGCATTTTTCAAGCTACAAAGCTGTTTTTAGCCTTTTTGAGGGACTCGGTAATCACATTGATAATAAGCATGCTGTATGATTAAAATGATAGGAACATTTTCAACTGTGCGTTCGTTTCGTAGATTAACGTTTTGGAAATAAGTGCAGTGATTTCGTGTTTAGAAAACAATAAACGTGGCACGCTACGACATATTTCATGCGCCAGATAGGCCTTTTAAGTGCTGACCAGAAGCTCTACTCACTCCGGCATCAAGAATGTCGAACATGAACTTACTTAGCTTATTGTTGGCTGGGTTGCAAAAAAAATACTGATAACCTCGACACACACATCAAGTGCTGAATGTTTCGATTCTGTGTATATTCGCCATTTTGGATTTGTGTGTTTGCCATCATAATTCTTGTTCCAGAATCATTTTTGAAAATATAACTTTGTTACAGCATACAATATGTACTGATATGATTTCTGACGTCACAGAAAATTATATGTTAGTTAAATTACGACTTCTGAAAAAGTTGTTCCTCTACCCTGCTCGTTAAAGACTCAGAAGTGATGGAGCTATAAAGACGACGTAGAAGCACACATCAAATACCGCATCGCCCCGAGTCATTCGCTGAACTAGCGTGCAAGATTACCACCGATACATTTGTACTATGGTACTTAAGCGGTGACCATATCAATGGCCCAGTACAAGAGGGAAACAACTAAAAGTTTCCAGTTTTCAGTCAAATGTAGTTAATAAGATTTTAGTTTCGCCGAAATGACATATTTGATTAGTGTTGATTTGAAGGAAATGTACGGACGCAACTGTTTACGGTATTGTTTTATAGTCTGCCTTTGCTGAAATTATCACACAAAAAAATCTAGGACTTTACTGGCAATCTGAATGAAGTGCCACGTTATTAAAACAAGTGAATCTACGTGTTTTTCTTTTCAAGTGGATAGTACACTTACGTCTATGTGTTGGTGAGCCAAACTCAAAAATGCAATATTTTAAATTGTTTCTTTTTTGAACTGGGCCGTCGATATTATTTTATTGGTGGAAAGTCTGAAGCTAAGTTCAGTGCACGTTTCTATAGAAGTTTCGCGTACATCCTGTTAGTACATTTTGAAGTACGGCAGCCAGTGAAGGCCTTTTTTTTATTATAGTAATGTAGGAGGGCTTAGAAACAATGGTTTTAATGAACATGGAGTTATAATAATCGAATCGGTACTTGTCCAGAATGTGTTTTATTTTCGTACACTGATACAATGGACATATGTGGAGTGTTTCCGTAAAAAAAAGTAATTGTCGCACTTTACAAGGCATTGACAGTGACCCAGTTGTGACAGGTTGTAATACGGTGTGAGCAGGCGAGGCCGGGCAGCTAGAAGGAAGTTCCACTTCTACCTCCCTCCTACCCTGTGACGTGTCCCAGTAGCGTCGCCGTGGATCGAAGCATGTTGTCGACTGATGGGAGTGTCCTGTGAGTCTTCCCGCCCCTGGTGGTGCGCCTGCCCGCCGAGCAGCTGTAGAGCTGGGGCCGGCGCTGATGTCCTAGGTCTTGCCCCAGCAGGGTCGATCCTCGCTCGAGTCATCGCCTTGTGCATCTATGCTGATATAGCATGTTACCCGGCTTCTGTCCTCTTCTACGTACATGTTCATATTTTTAAAAGAAAACACTACCCAAACTATGCTTCTAAAACATTAAAGGTACAGAACGCCTATTAGAAACATATTTTAAGGTCATTCAAAATGGTTGAAAACACTTTTCCAGGCTACACTAGCTTTAAAAATACTATCCTAATTCATGAAACACAGATAACAATTCGTTTGACTTTACGCCAAACTTTCCGCTAACGTAGTTGTCACCGCCGAAAGTCCTGAAAATGAGGACCAACCTACTTAAAGAACACTGCGCACTATTTTTAATTCTCCGCGCTTAAAAGCGGCAGTAATCTTGATACGCTTACATTTTCCGTTACATTCGGAGGATAAAAAAATTTGTCGAGGACTTCTAAAGTTTGTTCCGCAATACTGCGATGCGTTGCCAATTTGCAATGCTTGACTCAGCAGCTTTATCTTCATTGGCTCATCGCGACACAAAGCATCGCAGTATGTTAGTACCGGCTTGATAAGGGCATTATCAGTTAATAAATATAAAAAAGATAATTATAAGGAATAAAGATTTTTGTAATTCGTAGTGAAACTAAATGATAGCAACCATGGATAATATGTCTAAACTGTTTTTGCGATTACTTTGCATAAGCGACGTGAAATTTTGGGGTAATTTCTTGCACCGTAATAACGGGTACGCAATTTCGGCACCACAAATATTTGATTAATAGGAAATTAATCATGCCATGAAAAGTTTAGTCGTAAAATTGGCAAAAATGTTACCGAGGATTGCTACTTTTTTTTTTGTTTTCGTAAGTATATTTTCATGAGCTTTGTGACATTTATTATGTTTATATTTGTTTAATTAGTATCGATGCACTACCGATAGTATCGATGTACTACTCTCTCTTGCCTGGTCGTCTTGAGCGGTCTGGATCAACCAAAAGGCCAATAACTGTTACATCATCATTTTCCAACGCTATTCCAACATTCATTAACTAATAGCAATACGATTTAATTGCGGACTTGACGCTAATTTTTAAATACGTTTTATGGGGCTTTATCTTTGTCAGCTCGCATTTATGGTTTTTGTCATACGAAGAGGTGAGGCAGCCTTTAAAGATCCGATTTTTTTCCTCGTGATAGTTGGCTCCACTCTACAAACTATTGAAGTTGAAACAATTTCACAAATTCTGTCTAGCTGTTACCTATGCCCTGTCTTACCAAAAAGTTTGTGCGTGTATTGAAACAAACGTTAGCGAGAGAAAAGCAATAAATCCAAGCCGGTAGAGATCTATACCCCTTGAATGTATAGACTATGTTTGTTTATCGCATTACGTTGTATTAATAAGTAGCAAAAATGTATAAATTGACTTTAAGGAAAATTTTAGCAGGACCTTAAAAAGGAGGGTTCACTTTGGACAATTGATAGAGACACTGGAAATTAGTGAAAATATTTAGCATAGTCTCCAATAAACTGTAGTATATTAACCGTGGTACGTGTGAACAGTTTTGGGACAAATCACACACGCTGTGTGTTCAAGCTTTACAGTGCTAACTGGGCCTGTTGTATAGAGAAACAATGATTCAAATAAACCATAGCCAATATAGATACAAAACATTCGGTGTTATATACAGCATGTTGGAACCTAGTAAATAGTCAACTATTCCCGCGATAACAATTGACTGTTATAGCAGTTAGATGACATCAAATGTGGGTACGATTCTAACGTATATTTGCACTTACGGTTTGTCCAGTTGCCTCGAGAAGTCGGCCAGCTGAGCCATCTAGGCTTACTCGTGGATTACATGCCTGACAGAACATCGTAAACTTTGAAATAGGCGCGGTAACATTGTGTAGACGTCTCGGGACATCTGCTCGATAAACACTAGAAACAAATTTTCTGCCCCTGGTGAAGTTCCCAGTGAATTATCAAACATTCGAGCTGCCGTCAGTTTGTTTGCTGTCAGACTTGGGCTGAAACCAGCGTATCACGATGAGGTGTATTGACGACAAGAGTCATATTCGCCCTCCTTTCAACTTAACAGCAAATATTTCCGTTGGTTGCTGCCGTCGGTTGCTGACAACTTTTCCAAACTGCAATGAGGACAAATGGACTTTCTGAACTGTCACTTTACCATTAACGTAGCATTATAAGGATGTGAAGGTCGTATTCGTCAGTGAAACATGCTTATAGTTTTTGGATTTTAAACAGTGTTACAAAAAAAATTTGAGTGCTATAAATAAAATATTCGTAACCACAGGGTACAGGACTGAAATGCTTTTCGTAACACAGTTTTAAAGCAGAAAAATATTTTATGCCTTACTATTGGTGCATTATCTGTTGATCCAAATTGCGTACGGGAACATGAGTTACTCTGTTAGAATCGCATACAATCGCATTGATCGCGACTGGTAATACATTCATTCATCTAATAATCTCAGCATGCTGTTGCACAGTGTTCACCCCCTAACAAAATTTCCAACATTTCTGTTTTATTTTTTAACTATATATTATCCAGCCGGTCAGCCACACCGGGGAATTTTTCCACTATCATACATTTTCGGTTGTGTTAGTTGGTAGTTCGTACGAACGTATGACGTTACTCAGATAGACAACGGACGGACATTGGATGGGCGGACCCGACAGGTTGTTGCAACTCACTCGGGTCTAGGTGTCTGCTCTGACAGACAGAACATTCATGACATTTTTCGTAATCTTTCTGTTGTAACCCATGATTGTGTGTGTGATAGCGTTGTTATTTACAGATTGCTAATAATATTGAAGAAAAGCTGTATGTCGCAGACGACTTTAATCATCATCATTTTGGACAACGTTGCAAACATCAAACTGATCGTCTTGATTACGTTGTGAAAATTCTTGTTCCTTATTAAATTATTTATAAGTTTGGCATGTTTACGTAAAGATACAGCGCTGCAGTTGTCTGGTTTAGTGATATGTAGGCGTTCGAGGCGCTAATCTCGCGTTTTTTGTGTGTTCTAAAATCCTTTCGATCAAAAATTTTTGTGACATTCTTGAAAGGCAGCTAATAATTTTTTAAAAAAATCAATTCTAGCGTTCCCTACTTTCTAATTTCTAGAAATCTACACGTATTCACTGGTTGTCCATGGTTCTTCATTTATTCCGGATGAAGCAGTTTCAACCAATTAAACTAGCTAAAAGCACTGGTAATCAGTGAATGGTTACTAATTCCGAGTTACAGTATAGCATGTTGTACTGGAGTACTCGGGTTAAGTTCCAGGTCTGGCCTTCATTTAGGTTCTAGGTTATCAATCACTAGAGATTATGGTTTATCGCAGGTAAACTTGACTGTTTGCTGGATTTCAACACACGTTCAACTTACCAGAAGATTACTGGCTGTAGCTTGTACGTAGATCTGTTGCCCTATTTGACTGAGGTAATAATAATCCTGCTATGGTAATATTTGGCGCCTGTTATTGGTCTGCAGACAGCTACGTTATGTCAGACGTGCATCAGTCAATCGTACATGCTGCAAGAAACTACAGTGTTTTCAAGGGTATGTTGGTACAACATTTTGCCATATTCCATCATCTCTATCAATCGCCTTTATTACACCTGTCAACAGAGATGGTGGAAAACGATTAGAATCTTTTCTGCCAGTGTATTCTCCAAATAAGTGTAGCATCCTGAGCATTGTATGATTGGACGATTGGGTGCCACTGTCTGTTTACGGACATTCAGTCAGAATATATTATAATTGGCTCAGTCAAATAGGAACTCGCCATTAACGAAAGAAACGAGACGGAATTGAATACATTTCATTGAAGCCTAGCAAACATTTGGCAGAGGACGGCATGTTAGTACCTGCATCTGTGAAACGGCCCGTCTGGATGGTTGTTCTCTCGTGCAGCTGTTGCGAGCGTAGTCATCCATCGACCAATGCCTGTGACACGGAAGGGCAGCGGAAGTGCTCGCGTATTGTTCAGAACGAGGGCAGTGTAGCAGTTGGACAAGCCGCATAGAGGTATAATAGTGGTGGCCGTCGTCATAATGTTCACAGCGCACGGTGCATCGATCATTGCTGCGGATGTGACCGAGGAGTCGAGAGACCCACTAGTTCCACGTGATGTCTGCACAGAGCACGATGTGGGCACAGAACCATCGACACCGGGCCGTGGACGACCGTCTGTTCCCGGGGGGAGGGGGAGGGGGAGGGGTTATCATTTTACCACGTTTTTATAAACTTTTTTTTCTGTTCGGTACATATTTTGCAATCGATTTTAAACTAACTTTCCGATGAGCTACGTACGTAAAATTGTAAACATAGCTCAGAACGATGAAATATTAACTCACTTTCTTGTCTGTCCGTCTGTTTGCATGTCTATTCCGTACAAATTTCGTTTGTTTAAACTCAATTACGAAATTTCAAGTAAGTAGAAAATAATATTCAAAGTAAAAAATAACAATACACCACGTTTTTAAAATGGACTACAAAGTCGAAAATAGTTTCTCGCATAAAAAAAAAACTTGTAAGATTTAAAACTAAACAAAACGTGAGGCATATGCAATAGGTTAGTAACAAGTGGAGCGATTATCTGTCATTGGAGAAACTTAGGTCTGCAATAAAATTGTTAGTGGCTGAAATGAGCTATTCATTAGTTATGTATTGCATGCGTCCCAAGGTTTTCGTTTCAAATCTTAAGTAATTTCACAGGACAAGTAATGTTTTACTTTATAGTCCATTTAAAAAACGTGGTATGTTAGCCTCGTTCGTTAAATATTATTGTTTTGTCCTAACATTGTATACCATTACATAAGGTCTCAAGCGAAATACCATCTATCTTGAATCATCTCTAAATTATAATTTAATTGCATGAATGGTGCTCTATTTTTTATGCCATTAGATCTGACATCTCGGATCATTAAATTATGTAGGCCTCACGTGTCATGTGTTAAATCCGTATATCGATGGTGAAGATGCAAAACCTCGTATGTCACAATTGGAAAGAGCGGATAAACTGGAGATGAAATCTAACTGGCGTGGAAGGAATTTTACAGCCCTTTAGTTTACATCACTACAATAAAATGTGATTTGGGAAAAAACTAATTTATTGGACATTCTTGTTATTGCCGAGGAGCAATGTGTAAACATGTCAATACTGCCAGAAATTGACATACGAGGTTTTGCATCTGCGCCATCGATATGTGTATGTGTTTGGTTAAATTATTCCTGCCATGGTTGTGTTAATAAAAGCTAACTTTACCGTGAAAAACCAATAGATACTGTATTTAAATAATTCTTGGAAGACGGGCACCATTCCTCTAGGGATTTTTCAGGTTTTGCTATTTATGTATCTTTTGACGTAACCGATTCTGCTTGTTTTCCTTATCGTTTTTCTTGTTTTTCTGAGACGACATAGCACTGCAATGGCGTTATGTCTACAGTACTTCGCAGATGACACACCTCAAATGCACAACTAGCATTTCCGATCGCTATGCTGCTCACGGCCGGAGAGAAGTATGCTGACTGTAAACACACAATAGTGTAAGAATACCGCAGCTGACAAAACAAACGAACGTGAACCATGAAGCTGAATTGACGACAGCGTGAGTCAGGCGGCGCAAAGCTTTTTTTTAGGCGTGTATTTGTAGAACAATGCCTGAATGTGTTCCTGTTGCAGACACAAGTACAGACAGGCGGGCTTGACGCCAGGTACATCGCACACGCTCGTTATATAGCATGTACACCGCGCAGGACTCGCCTTGCGAAAACATTCCCGATATAATTCTTGCAGTTAATTGTCTTTGCATGAGCCTGGTTGATTGTCTGGATAGACCAGGAGCACCGAAACTATAGGGGACATGGGTACATCGTACCCCCTTACTTCTGTCAGGGGGTGCTGAGGGAGGCAACTGGAATTTGTTGTGTTTAAATGTTTATCTATTGGTCCTCTTATTTGATTTTTAATTCCTTTTATTCGTAGAATCTAAAATAAAGAAGACTGACTGGTGCGTCTTATCTCGCAAAACATATACGTTTGATTCACCCAACGCTGCTCAACATACGATCGTTTCCATCTCATCGCATTAGCAGTAAAGACATCAGCTGTAAACAAACACCCAAACTCCACTGCCACAATTATACCCCTAAAGGGACCCTCTTACTTCAAGCTTTTTGTCTTTGTCTAAGCATAGGAGTGAAAAGCGATAAGGGCGGCATTGGTTCGCGAGCCAACAACAGTAGCGCCTCTACGCGCGGAGACCTCTATTAGAATGTGGTGTTTTCGTAATTTCGGTTTTTTCTATGGCACTTTAAATGGTGAGCACATAATTGTACTGCTGAGGAGTGTGTAGCAAAGTCCAATGTTGGTCTCTATCAAAGATATATGTTTTTAGCTGCGGCAGTCTAAAACCCGTTTTTGGCTGTTGAGAGAGGCTCCAAAACCACGTTATGATAACTATTATGTCTGGAAACTACGATACAATCGCAGTCTGAGGTGTTTCTTCTTTCTGTACGTGAACACGTTAGGCGCTCATTTAGTAGCTACGAACAAAAAGCCGGCTTTCTAACACACTGCAGTGCAAATTTCTGGCATATAGGCGAGCTCCTTAAGGAGTACGAAATAATTACATATTAAAAATTTTTGGTATAGTTTAACGCCTTTAGAGAGATTATGTCTTTTGTTAAAAATATTAATTTTCATAGACTGTAATAAATTAAGGTTTTAACAAAATATTGACAACGTGTCTTAATGTAAACATTACGTATACGATTAGTTAGGAATTCCTAGCCTTGGTTAGTTCTAGGAATTATTTAGCCATTATTACAAGGTTAGAGATAATTGTTACCTGAAACTAGCTTAAATACTTCATAATTTTATTTTAATATTATTTTGCAATGTGTGTGGTTAAAAATGAGGTAATTAGAGTGAGTCCCTGTTGTAATACCGTATTGTCAAACCTCGCGAAATCTTGAATCAGAAGTAAATTTAGAAAAATTCAGCATGGTTAATGACATATGTTCTTAAGCTACAGTAGGTTGTATCCACAAATCGCAATGTGCAGTTGAGCAGTCGGAGATGGTTAGTTTTATCTTCAACTGATGGATTGCCAACTGCCGAAAAGTTTCAACCAATCAGACGTAGCTGTCGTAATCACGTGATGTAAACAAATCTTGTTTATCGAGATTTCATATGCTTCCAAATGCAAAGTAAGCAATTTTTTTTACGAACAACACATTCAAAACTTGGCCGACGAATTAGTTATTAAAAACAGTACATAAAAATCATAGCTGCTGAATTGTGAATGAGGTCTTGAGTGAACCTTACTGTTGATTGTGATATCTATGGCACTTCTCTCTTAGCGCCACATTCTTGGAAGGTGTCGCAGCTACAACGTATTTTTAACGTACATACCGGACTGGTCGCGCCAGTGACCGCTATCATCTCGTGTCCGATGTTACAGTTTTTCACTGCAGCGGGATTTTTTTTTTTCCAAGGGCGTTGGATACTTGAACAGCTCATTATTTTATATTTTAGTTAAGTTATTTTCAATAAGTAAACACCGAAATGGGTATACATTTTCACAGAGTAAAACTTAATTTGGTTGCATATTTTTTGTGTAATTAGTAGAGGTGGTGAAATTTCTCGAACTCAGTGACCTGAATGTTAGAATCAAGTATCCGGTGCATACTCAAGTCCTGTCAAAGTTTGCAATTTTGATAATTGTTGTGTAGCCATTATTAGAAAAATATAATTCTTAATGAGCAGAAACTATGGTGATTACTAAATACTACTATCCAAAGTTTGAAGAATGGCAAATTCAGTAATCAAAAATTTAATGCAAACTAATACATTAATATGTTGCCACATTTCAAATTCATTTTTACACATAAAAAGAGTAAGGAAAAGGACTTTTCGTAGAGAAATCTTAGACATGTTTCCGAATAGTCAATGATGCAAAAAAATTTTACCTACAAATTTCATGGGTGTTAAGTCGTTCAGTTTTTCTTATGGCTACATGAAAACGTCAAAATTGTGACTGACCGCTAGTATAAAAATAATACGCAAACGAAAAAAAGTTTTGCTTTGTGAAATGTTTACCATAATTCCATAATACTATAAAATATCGCACAGGAAGGTATCCAACGCTCGTAATTGAGTGTGGTATGTAGTTCAACTGTAAATTCGTTTATTGAAACCTGCATTTGGGAAAAAAATTGAGGTTAGATTATCACACACGCTAGTGAAGCTAATTACGCACTCGTATACCAACTGTCGTACATTGTGAGCAGTAAATTTACACAAGCAAGGGAAATATTACCAAACTATCCTGGAAAACTGCCTGACAGACTAATAGAAAATTACATATCAACTAGCTGCCCCAACAAACGTCTTGTCACATAAATAACTTATGTAAGTGTGTAAGGATGTGGTATATAAGTGGAAGAGGTCTAAGAAATTAATAAATAATAATAACACAGCAGCGACACCTGGTGGGGATAGACTGGTATCAGCGCGTGGGGATAACTGATCAATTATCACTTACACAGTTATGGGTTCTAAAATTATTAAATTAAAAATATTTATTAAACGATAGCACTTATGAGTATAAAAATTGATAAAAACATATTCGCAGACCTACCGAATGTATATACAAAATTTCATTGAAATCGGTTAAGCCGTTTCGGAGGAGTATGGAAACAAACACTGTGACACGAGAATTTTATATATTAGATCAAATTACGAAAACGTAGTCTCATTTTAACCATTTTTAACCATCGAACAGGTTCCCTAGACCTGGAAAGTCAGAGACAGGAAATACTAAGTTGGTCAGTGGACAGGGAAAGTAAGGGAAATTCATTTTAATTTTTTTTTGTGGAAACCCTTGTATTACACAGAAGATAATTTTTATTTAAAAAATTTTAGCTGTTGTAATCGAACCACATCAGTGATTCAGCGTGATAACCACCAACCACAAGAATTTTTTTACGTTATTTGTCTAACGTAAATATTGAACTTTCCATTGGACGCTGGTTCATGATGCAGGTCTACGTAGAAAGTTCTATGCGTGTTGTAAGCTATTTTTCGTAGGCGAGCTCTAAGAAGGGTTTTTCGAAATTGAAATTCGATCTTCAAAGGTAGTGAAAAGGGGATTAATGTGTTTTCGAAAAATCGTCGCGATAGTTTGATCGCATTGGTTTTTACTTCACTAGGACTCTCGTAAGAATGCACGTTAGCCAATTTCATATTTTGAAATTCAACTTTTTTAGGGGGTGAATAGATTTGAAATGTGTTATTAATCAATTATCGATATTTATCGAACCCTTCCACATACTGAGTTGCTTTTCACTTCAAAAGACGCTTACGTAAGTACCGAAAAAGCAGTGTACGTATTTTTCGCAGTTCGACTCCCAAGAAGTAAAAGGGAGGGAATATTTTTTTTTGTTAATCGTACATAAAGTTCGATTCCTTTGGGCTACCATCGTGATTTTTACTTAAATTGGATACGGTAGGAGAAGTTCGAATTTTGATTATTAAGGTGCTAAAAATATTTGAAGTGTGTTTTAGATTATCCCTCCATATCTGTCGAGCCAGTCGAGATATAGAAATGCTCTTTGTTTCAGAATTATGTATGCGAATTACAAAAAAAAAAGTTACTATCCTAATTCGACAGTAGAAAGGTAAATAAAAAGTTTAATTGATTCATAATCGATATATGGCCCTTGTCGACCCCGTTGAACTTTTAGATATCAACATATTTGTTTAAGATTGATACTTAACTTAAATACTTGAAAAGTAATTTCACGAATTTCGGAAATTCGACACCTAAGGAGGTGAAGGGCAGTGAAAAGTATTTTTAATGAATCGTCAATATATCTTTAACCCAGAGGGCTATCGTAAGGTTTTTTACGTCCATGAGGCACCAGTAAAATATTCGAAACTGTGATTCAAGGGTTTTTGGAAATTCAAGCTTTTAGAAGATGAAAGTACCTGGAATGTGTTTGAGACAAATCCTCAATATCTGTCGAACGGGTCAAGTTATACAGTTAATTTTCGCTTCAGGATTATGATTACGTAAATGGCGGAAAACGATTGAAAGATTTTTCTAAATTTGACCTCAGTGCTCAATACTTATTTTCAATATTATTATTATTGTTATTACTACTACTATCATCATCATAATCATCATTATTGTTGTTAAAGAATCGTCAATTTAGCTTCGATTCAATGGGTTACCGTCGTGATGTTCACTTCAGTTAGATATACTCAGTTTCATATAAGTTTGGATAAATTTGACAGCAACTTAAGGGCAATAATTTGTAATATTTTGTTATTTGTGTCACTACACAAGACAAACTTTGCAGTACTAATGCTGAAATGGACATTTCAAGTTCATTTTAGAGCAATAATTGTCTTGCAATGTGCAACAAATCACAAATTTCTGAAAATTACTGCCCATAAGTTGCTTTCAGATTTATCCAAACTTATATGAAACAGAGTATACCTAAAAATATCCAAGACGTAAATATAAGATTTTTCGGAATTCAACCCCTAAAGGGGTAAAAGGCGCAAAATTTGTTTTCGTCAAGCCCATGATATCGAACCAGCAGATATACTGAGCTGTTGTTTGTCATAATGATGCTTACATAAATACGTACAGACAAGTGGGAAACTTAGTTTATTAACATTCAATGTAGACTATCCGAAAAGCGACTAACGCCCAACGACAAATAATCTGTACTGGAGTTTCTTTCTGCAGTATTGTACCGATGCGCGTTACACAACTTGTATGTGCGTAGGTAATTAATATACTTTTTCAAGAACGCTTGCGTCGTTACGTGGCTCAAGTTAGTAGCTTCGGTACGTGTCGTAAGGTTCTGGGCTCGAAATTCGTTAAGGCTGTGCAAACGTGCAATTCTACAAGGCTGATAAAATTAGTGTCGTTTGGATGAAACTGTTTAAAGGGGGTAAAAATGGATATTGTAGTCCACTACCCACTATACGTTCCTCTACAGCATCAGCCCGCATAGGCTATCATACCTTATTACAAGAGATTAACCTCAAAGTTGGGGTATTCCTTAGTTATATATATGCGAAATCTTAGCCCGTCAAAACTCCTTAATTGCAATAAACTCCAAGTAAGATTTTGCAAAAAAAATATATATATATATATATATATATATATATATATATATATATATATATATATATATATATATATATAAAATTGAGGGTACAATCACCAAATGTTGTGCTCGGAGAAAATCAGTTTTCATATCACGTTGATTGCGTATTTCATTCTCTTACACATGAAAGACTAACTACCCATCCAAGGTCAATTTTGCTGTGACTGTAAACGAGGCCAGAGAAAGTCGTTGATAGTAGCAGGGGTGGACTTAGAACTGCTTTTCGAGTGGGCAGCTTAGCCTGTTACAGAGTTAGTTATACTAGCAAGTTGGTTATTGTAACAACACTTGATGGCCGGATTTATAATCTGGTTTACAACGTTGCCCTTTCGTTATTAAAGTAAATATTAGCTGCTACGAGTAATTTAACCTAGCCCTGTCCCAACACCTGACCCATCTTTATTCTGCCTAATGTAAACACATCCTAACGTACCCCAATTCAAAACCAAAACAACCTAACATAATCCAACTGTATCCAACATAACCCAACCCTATCCAAATCCAACATAACCCAACCCTATCCAACATAGCCCAACCTAACAAAACCCATGTCAGCCGAACCCAATTCAACCTAACATAACCAATTCTAACTTACCAGACTAACCTTACCCAACGGCACCTAACCCTACCTAACCTAAGTAACCCAGCCATATTTCCAACTTAACCTAACTCAACCCAACCAAACAAGCTTACCGAACCTCATACCCAAACTTACTCAAGATAATGTAACTCAACCCTGTCCAACATAACCCGACCTAACTAAATCCAGGTACGCCAGACTCAACTCAATTGAACCTAACCCAACCTAACCTTACCTTAACCTTTACATTAAAAAATCTAAACTTATTTTAACCTTATCTAATTTCACCTAAATTAACAGAACCTAACCATCTCACCGCTAAAACAACCTAACCCAACCTAAAACAACCTAACTGAACACAAACCAACCCAACCTATTCCAACCCAAAATAAGGTAACTTAACCTAACATTTCCTAACCCAATGCAACCCACTCAACCTAACCCAACCTAACCTATCCTCCTCAACCTAACTTAACCCAACCTAACCGAATGTAATTTAATCTAACCTAACCTAACCCAACCTAGTCCTGCCTGGTCTAACCCAACCCAATATAACCTAACCCAACCCGAAAAATATATATCACGAACACTAACTTGCACTAGCCCGCAATAACTTGAACTAGCGGGCACTAACTTGAACTAGCAGGCACTAACTTGCACTAACCTGCACCATGTTGCAATAGCCTCTGTTAACGACGCCTAGCCTAATTTAAACGAATACTAACTTGCCTTACAGTTACCTATCTCTACCTAACCTGATGTAAAATAACCTAACTTTACATTGGCTAACCCACCCCAGCTTTTCCTAACATCCGAACTAAATCCACCCAAACTTAACCTGACCCTAATTTAATGTAACCTAACATAAGCTAAATTATAACCTACCCTAACCTAATCCAGCATAATTTAATTTAACCTTTCCCAACCTGACACAACCCAACCTAACCCAACCCAACTCAACCTAACACAACCCAACCTAGCTTATCTCAGCTTAACACAAATCAAAATAACCTAACCTAACCCATTCCAACCTAACATAAACCAACCTAACTCATCCTGTTCTAACATGTCCCAACATGTCTCAACCTGTCCCAATGTGTCCAAGCCTATCCCAATGTGTCCAAGCCTATCCCAATGTGTCCCATCGTGTCCGCATGTGTCTTAACCTGAGACAATTGGTTCCAATCAGCCCCAAACTGTCCCAACGTTTCCGAACATAACCTTACGTAACCCTGTCCAACATTTCGCAACCTAACAAAACCCAGGGCCACCAAACACAACCTAATCCAACCTAACAACCCGTTCTAACTTAACACAGTCCAGTAACTTAACATAACCCTACCCAATGCCATCTAACACAACATAACCTAATCCAAAAGTGATACAACCTTACACACACGAACCTAATTTACCTTAACCTACCTCTACAACCTTACCTAACCCAACACAACCTTACATAACATAACCAATCTAACCTACCCCACCTTAAAACTAACTAACCTACCTCACCCTAATCTAACCCACCTCACCTAACCCAACCTGTCTGAACCTGTCCAACCCAACCCTATCCAACTTGCACTAGCCTGCACTATTTTGCATTAGCTGCACTAACTTGCATTATATGTCACTTAATCAGTCATAGCCTAATTTAAACAAACACACACTTCTTGCCTTAAACCTAACTCTGTCCAACCTGATGTGATGTAACTTAATTCGTAAGGCAACCTAACACAACCCAATACAGCCTAAACTAACCCAACCTAACCTATCCCATCCCAATACCAGCTAATCCAACCTAACCTATCCCAATATAACCTAACACAATGTAATGTACCCCAACTTAATTTAGCCTAACCCAGTGTAACCTAACCCAATGTAACCTATCCTAACCTAACCTGTCAAAACCTGCCCCAACCAGTGCCAACATGTCGCAACCCAATCCAATGTAACCTATCCCAACGTTACCTAACTTGCACTAAGTTGCACTAACCTGCACTAAGTTGCACTAACTTGCACTAAGTTGCACTAACCTGCACTAAGTTGCACTAACCTGCACTAAGTTGCACTAACCTGCACTAAGTTGCACTAACCTGCACTAAGTTGCACTAAGTTGCACTAACCTGCACTAAGTTGCACTAACCTGCACTAAGTTGCACTAACCTGCACTGAGTTGCACTAGCCTGCACTGAGTTGCACTAACCTGCACTAACCTAATTTAAATAACCATACATCTGGCTGTCTAATCTGATACAATGTAAAGTAATCTAACCTAACCTCACCTAACCTAAACCAACCTCACCTAACCCAACCTCACTTAACCCAACCTCACCTCACCTAACCCAACCTAACCTAACCTAACCCAACCCAACCTCACCTCACCTAACCCAACCTCATCTCACCTAACCTAACCCAGACCCACCTCATCTGACCTAACCCACCTTTCCTAACCTAACCCAAAACTAACATAGCCCAACCTGTCGTAACCTGCCAACCTGTCCTAACACAGTGTAACTTAAGCCTACCTAGCTTGCACTATCCTGCAGTAACTGACACTTGACTGTACTTTGTTCCACTAGTCTTCACTAAGTCGCACTATACTGCACTAATATACAATATCCTGCACTTATATGCAATAGCCTGCACTAATATACAATAACCTGCACTAATATACAATAACCTGCACTAATATACAATAACCTGCACTAATATACAATAACCTGCACTAATATACAATAACCTGCACTAATATGCAATAGCTTGCACTAAATTGAATTAGCCTGCACTTAGTTGCATTAGCCATCATTAAGTGACATTAGTCATCACTAAATAGTCCTAACATAATTTAAACACACGCACACACTTTACTGTATGCTAACTACTTCTTCTAACACGATGTTATGTAACCTAACTCCATTACAACCATACCCAACCCGATAAAACCTTTCGTAACCTATCCCAACAGAACCTAATACAACCGAAGCTAACACAGTGTAAACTACTCTAAACTAACCCAACCCTACCTAATCAAAAATATCGTAACCAACCTTGACTAAAGTAACCAAAACAAACGTAACCCAACCTAAACTAATGCAACTCGACCTAACTTACATTAGCCTGCACTAACTTGCTTTAACCGGCACTTACGTCCACAATAATTCACTAACGTGCACTAGTCTGCACTAACTTGCACTTGCATGCACTAGCCTGAAGTTACATGCACTAGTCTGCAATAACTGCCACTATTCCGCTCTAACTTGCACTAGAATCCATTGACCTGTACTTACTTGCTCTAACATGCTTGATTTAACCTGCACTAACTTGCATTAGCCTGCTCTGACCTGTCCTAGCCTCATTTACACATTTGGTAACTTGCCTTACACTAAGCTACCTTTACCTAACATGATGTAATGTAACCTAACATTTTCTAACAATCCTAGCCTTACCTTACATAACCCAACCAAATACACCCACACTTAAATCTCCAACTGAATCTACCTGCAGTTTTTTTTTTTTTTTTTTGCGAGAAGGTGCATCAAAAGCAGTATACGAAGGTCGTGAGGTGATTGATTGTATCGAGTCTGTGTTTGAAGCTAAGAAGAGAGCGCTTATTTGCCTAATTGGAGCGAAGATAGCCGCGACAAACTTACATGGTTGTGTTTACATGAGACCAGTGCGCGAGAATGTTCGCGCCACGTGACACTGCATTTCTAGTTCCAGAAGCAGCCTTGCCTCAATAGCTTTCTCCTTAAGGCGGCCGCCTACATCATGCTTCAAATGCGTTGTAGTGTGTTCGTGAACAGGTTTTTTTCTACGAAAATATTCCACGTGTGCCCGTTGTGCCGATGTACGAAACGAAAACAAACTTCCGGCAAGTTCGGAACCTCAATGTTAAGACGCCATGATCATTATAAGCACTGTTTCTAAGCCCTCCAACATGGCCAAAAACGGCCTTTTCAGACATCCGTACTTCAAAGAGTACTAACCGAATGTATGAGTAACTCAAGATTGCTACCTGAACTGAATTTAGTTGCAAACTTTCCATCAATACAATTATATGGTCACTGCTTAGTGTCCCATAGTAAAAACCGTTCGGCGGTAAGCTTGCATGCTAGTTCAGTGCCAGGCTCGTTGAGGCGACGCGGTATTTGATGCGCGCTTCAAGGTCAACCTTATGTCTCCCACGCTTTTCAGCCTCTTACGCGCCGTTAAGATTCCACTGTACCCGTGAGGTACAAATTATTGGTTTTTAAGCAGTTTTATTTATTTTAAGGTATAAATGGAAAAATGTGTTTAGGTATAACCATTTTAATGTATTCGTACGTTATATTTTTTGCGCTAAATTTGCTTTACACGTTAAATGCAATGTGTAAACAGTGTGAGAAATAATCGTATACTAATTTTTTTCTCTTACTGTTTACGAATTGTATTTTACAAGTAATGCAAATTTAGCGCAATAATGTTAAAGAACATGTACAGGAAATTGATTCTATCTGAATACATTTTTAATTTATGCTGTAAAACTAATATTATGACTTAGAAACATAGAACTCATACATAAAGTGTATAGTGGAATCTTAAACTCGATTTGTTGATGCCGGTCAGTAAGTCACGCGGGTGTCTCTTTCTCTTTTTGTGTACCCTTAACGTACTTCTTCCTAACCCCAACTTAACCTAAACAGCTTTGCCCGTAAAATATTGAGTATGTTGAAATTCAGGGCAGTTATAAATTAAATTCCCACTCCACCGGCCCTGTAAACTTTTTTCTAATGTATTCAACGATATTGTCTGCACTGTGCAGATTTCGTACAAATGTCCAATGATTAACGATTCCTCAGTCTTTTTTTAGTCAGTAATAACGTATCCCGGTTTTAATTGAACCTTAAGCATTCTAAGTATGTACTATCAAAACTCGACTAAAATGTATCATCAAACCGAAAGTACGTGACATTGGCACCACTTTCAACAAAACACTGCATTGTAGATTTTTAAAATTAACAGGCCTAAACACCTCGTACGTAAACACTCATACCTACACGACCGCACATTAGCTTAACGTAGAAATTGTAGCAAGCATCGCCACTGCTGTGAAATAATTTTCTTTGCCTGTCTCTTCCGCAAACAACACAATTTTTTTTTACAGCGAGCGTACATCTTTTTTCTTGATAATTAACAACATAGCAGTGTCAGTTAGGGCTGGAAGGAGGGACGAGTTACAGAAGGGGGCAGAGGAGGCATGCATAGGTGCTTAGTGACTAACGTAGACCTTCGGTCGGAGTCATTTATGAAATTGTATTAATACTAATAAACTATTATTTTATTGTGTAGTGGTCAGAACACTCGCCTCCCACAATGACACACCGGACTCTATACTCTGTGGGGTTGGTACTGTATTTCTCGCATTTGGGAAGCGTGCTGGACGTTGCGTTGGCCGGCTGGTCTTCTCGAGATATTCTCGCTTGCGCAGACCTTATATTCCGTCGCTGTTCCACGTGAGAGAGAGAGAGAGAGAGAGAGAGAGAGAGAGAGAGAGCGAGCAAGATAACGATTTTGGTCAGCGCTCAACATCGAGGTCTTTAGCGCTGGTGAGGGATGGCATTAAGGTAAGTATTGAACAGCACAGGAATGCAAGGGCGCGGGAAACGGGAGATCCCTGAGAAAAACCCGCCGACCAACGGCATCTTCCGCCGCGATTCCTACATGAGAAAATCCGGGGACCGACCCCGCCGGGAATCGAACCCGAACTTGTCGTCCCTCATTGATCTCTGATCCTCCTCCAGGTTGTTGGGCTGCCACCTCATCTTGTAGTCAGAATAATGGTTGAAACGGTGCAAGATGAATCCTTGTAGCGGTGGACAACAAGCTAGCCTCCAGTTGTGCTCGCTGTACCGTGAGCTTGCAGCGGTGTTGTTGTAAACACTGCTGGTAACCAGTTGCACATCATCACGGGGTTTCCCTCGTAGGCAGGGTCGTCACAGTTCGGAGAAGTCTACACAGATAAACTTTTCACCCAGTTGGCCTGTCAATTTGTTGACGTTATAGGCGGTTCGGGGTAAAGTGAACACTTTGGAAACCCTGCTTATATTTTTTCCCTTTCAGATAATTTGTGTCTTCCTGCTAGTTTTTAATGTGAAGAAGGCAGCGTACGTGGCAACAGAAGTCATAGAGTGTATCGTGCTCAAAAGTCGACGTCTTTAATTGAAGTTTGTATTTTTCAAACTATTATTCTAGACATTGTGGTCACGAACCACTTGCACATGAGTTTAGCGTGGAACAGCGACTGAATTCATGATTTGTATTCCCTCCTCCCTCAAACCATGAACTCATCCGGGAAAACAATTCAGTTTACGGCAGCGTTGCCACATGAAAAGGTATGGGTTGAAACCCCATTAAAATTTTTAAAAGACAAATCACCGAAATTGTTGTTTCTATTTAAATTGTAATCTACTGTACAAGTTGAACAAAATACATATCCTGTTTTAACGTATTTGGCACCGTTTTCGAGGAATTAACAACTTTTTTTTATCCAAGATTTCCGATTCTGTAGATAACAAAAATTGCCAATAAAAAATAAATTTTAGAGTGAAACAAACGACAGTATTTTGTTTACCATTCACGACAGATAACCGAAACGCAAAGAACAATTTATTTGAAGTGTTTTGTTTCAAATTCAGATTTTAACACAAAAAATACCTGATTTTGACAGTTAAAAGGTTACGAAACTTACTTTGCGAAATGTAGCGGTTGTCTATTAGCATTTCTGCATAGTGCAATCAGTAACAAACGCATTAAAAGTAGCGTCAAAGCCTTATTTCGTGCATTCCCTGCCCATTGATAGTTCGAAAAGGGTTTGTCCTATTTAAGAACTATTCTGTATACTGTATAGTGTAAGAGTTTTGCCTATATCTGCCTACCCGTAGTTTGTATAATTTGTTATTTATTGGAACTTGTGGCCTCCCCAAGGCCAAATCCTGAGTGCAGACTGGTAATACGAGACAGTTGTGTATTTGGCAGGTAACCCTCGTATGATAATCCTCTCAAACAATTCGCAATAAATGGTTCCATGAAGGTAACGTGTTATGTATGTATATTTCATCTTTGAAAAGCAATAAAATACTCAAATGTTACACACACACACACACAAATTGGTAGGAACATACTGCTCCCCCCCCCCCTGATGTTGGGAATGTATGTACGCCACAATGTAGTTGTGCAACAGCTTAAGGGACCCGCCTCGTTGCCATAAAATCAGACTGCAGCTTGTTTGAAGACAAAGCTTTACACGGAAACTAATACACGTGTGTTCACGCCGTTTCTCTACGAAAAGACACACACTTCAGACGACTGCCCTTAAGTACTTTCAAGACAACACACGTATTAGAAATCCCCTCTTAGGGCACGTCAAAATTGTGTTAAAACGGGGTTTTCAGTCTGCTATAGCGGAAAATATACTAGCCGAATACATGTGAAACCACTTAAGGGTAGTGGATTGGACTTTAGTAAAGTGATTTCGTAAATAAAACAATAGGGTCACCACTTAAAGTCCCATAGGAAATGTGTTTTTTCGCGAAGACTGCACGCCTTAAGCGTAGAGGCGACGTACCGTTGTATGGCCCATACGACGTCACCCTTAGCACCATACCTCACTCACACAAACACATGTGCCACGAGGCGGGCCCCTTTATGCTCGGTTTCAGTTGCCATATTGAATTTTATTATTTTTTGCTTTTTTGGAATTCTAAAAAGAAAATGGCTAAATCGGCGACTATGCCGAAAATTCTATTACCTTGAGCTACAAAACAAGCATGGCAGTAGAGCTAGTAACGTATAGTTGGTCGCAATTTGTCGGGCAAATTACGGATAAAAAAAATTGCCACACAGATTACGGCGTAATTATAAGTTAGCAGCTAAATCGCAAGGTCTGTACTGTTGAGAAATGTAAATAGAATTTGCGGTATAATCGCATATTAAAAATTCTCTTTTTAAAATTACAAAAAAGTGAAAAATAACAAAATTCAATATGGCGACTGAAACCGAGCCTTAAGTTCAACGTTAAGTAGTAACATCATCATTCACAAAATATTTTCGTTAATGTCCAGTAGGTTTTATTAATTTCAGTTAAAACATTTAAAAATTTCGATTTATGTAGATTTATATCTCAGTCACGAGTTGCTGTACATTGTTCGTGTGCAATGTTTTCTACTCCATTTTTGGATAGAGAATCACCCCACGGCGTACCTGTATCACGTAAACTTATCGAAGTGTGGATAATGTTGTTTACGGTGACTGTCCACCATAACCTGTGCAGTAAACACAACACACATGTACGCAGTGTTGCCTATGCTCTCCTGTCACTCTTATCGCCGCAGCGGAAGCTTCGTGAGCATTTTTAACAAGTATGGCTCCTAGACAGTTGTGATAAGAGGACCATTTTTGTTACAGAGCTCACATTACTCAACAAAACATCTTCAAATGTCACAATATCTCGAAGGTACAAAAGTTGAAGCCAATTTGAGGGTGGCCACTCCTGTTATTTTATCAAGGGTTGAAGGTATCGTTCAGAATCTGATTCAATAACGTAAACAATGTTTAGACTACTGTTGTTTTACATAATTCTGTTTCCGATATTTAAATAACATACTGTTTTAAAACTCCATATTCAAAGGTTCATTGCTTCCTAAATATTAAACCTAGTTACTAACTGTCCGTGTATTTACTTCTAAGGAATCGCATCACTGCGTCTGTACTTTTCAGGCACACCTTGTTTATAAGCATTGAAACACAGTGTCGCCTCATTATAATTGTTTAGGTATACAGAACTCAGTCGCGATATATAAAACAAGCAGTACTCTCACACTGAAGAAAAAGAATGCTGCATCCCCGCAGCCTTCACATAGCCTCCTCGAAGAGTTGTTTATTTGTGTTTGCCTTGTAATCGGGATGTGCAGGTGTTAGCCAATGTCTTCCGGGTGTTGTAATACAATGATAATGACTACGTTCACGCCTCAATGCGAGGACCCAGGTTCTCTAGAGAGGGACACGTCACCAATTAGCGGCTCGCCTGGCTACTACTGTGCTTGGCCACTTGCCGAACTAAGAGCTGCATCTACATGTGGATGTGCGCAGTAATACAGGCGGCTGATGGCACACACGGAACAAAAACTATTTAGTTAATTTTTTAAATTTTAATAGTGTTCCTTCATTGGTGAGTCCCGAGACTGTTAGATATGGAAAGTGTAAAAAAATGATAATCACAAACACAACCCTACAATACAAATGTGTAAATCAGTACAGTCAGTATATGTGTACACTTATTGTATATACTTTGTGAATTATGTAAATTCGAAACTTTAAGATCCATTGTATCCAGTTTGTGCCCATGCCTCACTTTTCAATAATTCATCAAGTCTTTTATAGGCTTTAAAAGCATTGAGGGTTAAGTAACAGATGTATATACTTTGTAATTTTTTTTATTTTCTTCTTTTATTTTTGGTAATAGAGTATACTATATGTATTCCGCATTTCTGGTGTAATGACGATAAAATATATTTATTTGTATTATAATAATATAAGTTCAATTTAACAGGTTTCAGCAGTTGATAAAATAGTCGTTATAAAAGGTTAGAATTTTGTGCAAGTTGAATAAATTTCTACAAGAAGTAGTTTCATTAGTCTTATTGCTTTCTTTAGTAATAAAAATTTGCATAGTGTAATCTCACAAACGAATGAACCTCTCTCACACAGCTATGCCGTCATAGTTTTTTGTGGTCCAATGTGCATCACTTTTTTTTTTCTTACACAAAATTCATGAGTTCCAAACTTTCGCAGCGTGAGACTTTTTTTCTTTAACTGTCTGTAGTTCCTCGAAAAGGTGGCTGGTATTATTCTGTATGACTGAGCTTGTAATTTTTGTTATTTTAAGGTTTCTGCGAGTGTTAATAAGCGTTGACAATGCAGTGCTTGTAAGATCAGTGTCCTTACGTAATCTATAATATGGGCTTCAAAAGTGGTCATTTTACCATGGGCATTGTGTCTCCTATACCCCCCTCATCCACAATTATGTTCTTACATGTGAAATCATCGTTATTTCTGTTCGCATGTGTTTGTATAATCTAACCTATAGTACAATTGCATCTGTATATCTGACAGTCCTGCTTGCTGCGACGTATCTTGTTTTGTGTCAGTGATATGTTACGCTCCTTGCGTAGTTTCATCTTCTCTCGCTCGTCTAACAAGACATTGGGAAAGAAACTACGAGATTTCATTTCTGAGAAACAGTACCCAGCGGTCGTAGTACACATGCTGTTGCAAAGTGCTATGCCAATATTTGGAAGGTACAATCTTTGCATCTACAGGAGCAAAAAATATTTTGTGAACACGGATCAAAAAATGCACCATTTCTGCACAACAGCTCACACACAGTGCATGATGTTTAGAGACATGCAAAACTCGCATTATCATTTGGTAGCAGACTAAAATCCACATTCCTGCACATAACAGTGCATAATCTGTGATTCTATTGGCCACGAACTTTTATGTGTTGTCATTTTACGTGTGCTACGTCTTTAGAGAGATTGGCCACGGCAAGTCTCGACATATCGGCCAGCGGGAGGCGTCGAGCGAGCCTATAGTCACTTGGAGTCTAGTCAGCTGTCAGAAAATAACACGAATTTTGCATGTCTCTAATTATGTTATAGTTAGAGATGATGGTTTATCGCGGGAAAACTTGACTGTTTGTTGGATTTGGACACACGTTCAGCTTACATAAATATTACTGGCTTTCCCTAGCACTTGGAGCTGTTGCCTATTTGACTGAGCCAATAATAATCCCGCTATTGTAATATTTGGTGCCTATTATTGGTCGCAGACAGCTACGTAGTGGTAGACGTACGTCACCCACCCAATCATACATGTCACAAGAAATAACAGAGTTTTCAAGGATATTTTGACACAAAACATTTTCCCGATATACCATAACATCTAACTACAGTGTAGTAACGATGCGTTTTTGTTCCTGTTGGTGCGAGAATTGTTTTCCCAAAACATTGACAAGGAATTTTGCAACACTCGGTCCCGGTGGTCGAGGGGTCAGACCTCTCGCCTCCCACCTAGGCTCGGTCCCGGATTTTTCGCATGTGGGAAACGTGGCGGACGTTGCCGTTGTTCGGCGGGTTTTCTCGGGGATCTCCCGCCT
This sequence comes from Medauroidea extradentata, assembly GCA_003012365.1. Lineage (NCBI taxonomy): Eukaryota > Metazoa > Arthropoda > Insecta > Phasmatodea > Phasmatidae > Medauroidea > Medauroidea extradentata. The sequence continues at coordinate 32,544 of PNEQ01063968.1, read as the reverse complement.
TTCTCATTCCGTAGCTGCTCCACACTCACCTCGCCCTCGCCTCGTCCATTCTTCATGCTGGACGGGAGACAGTCATGTCTTGGTAGTCCAACCTTCACCCGGACACAATATGACCCTGCCCGAAGGCGAAAACACGTAGTTGATCTTAATTGTTGTTTGTATGTGTAGACTATGTAACTGCAGGAGTGTGGCGGGGAACGTGTAGGTGCAGACACGCCCACTCACAGCTGTGTTAAAGCTGCTAATATAACGTGACAGGCAGCGACGTCGTAGCTTCAGCACAACGCCAGTGGCTCTCGTCGACTTACTACTGCGCGCCGGCTTTCATTCCTTACAACTGTTTGCCATTTCGTGAGGCATGCTAGAAACCAATTATGTATGTATTATAACACCTGTTTGCCATATTATTTTCCCCAGAACATCTCGTTTCATTTACAGCAGCTTTTTGACAGTGTCATGACTGTATCATTCATGGTTTAAGGCTGTTAAATTGCAATATAGTCAGAATTTTATATTTTTATGAAACAGTGTTAGTTTTGTAGGCGATACTTGTGAGTGCAGTTTCCTCTTACGAAACATTTTTAGCTGGCGTAGTTTTCTCATAACGGTGCGTCAAAGTCAAAATTTGCGTCTTCTGCCGCCATGCAAATCGTGAAAACCTGACGTACGTGAAATAATTCACAGTGAAATAACATACTATGGCCTACGTAATAAAACATTTGAAAAAATTCCTAGAAATGTTTTTAAAAAATGCTGAATTTGCAACCTTTTTTCTGTACATTTGCGATTTTTTTTATTCAAAATATTCCTTTTTTTTTTTTAAAGTCTCATTGCATAGCTCATGGGATTTAAATTCACAGTGAATTATTTTGTTCAAGAGGGCGTGGTACATAATTCAACGCTAAAAGCATTAATCTATAACAGTAGGTTTCTTGAAGTCAATTTGCGAAAATTAAACAGTAGCAATCCTAGACAATAGTTTTAGCAAACGTTTTAAACAAAATTGCTTCCAGTGTTACGCACTTCTGAGGTACAATCTCTGACGCTGGAACCTCGTGCATTTAACTGCGGCGCAAGAGATCACGCGTAACGAATGAGTAATTTTGGATAAATATTTACTTATAAAGTTGGCAAATACCATAATCTAGGATTGTCATTGAGTATTTGATCCATATTGGCTTCGAAAAAAGCGTATAAATCAATTGATGTTTTCAGCGTTTATTTATCTACCACGCACCGGTATGAGAAAACTATGCGAGTTAAACTTGTTGCGTAAGAGTAAAATATACTCACAAGTATCGTCTACAAAACTGACACTATTTCATAAAAATATAAAATTATTATTTTATCGTACTTGAACATCCTAAAGGTTTTTAAGGTTCTGCTAAAATGTTTCGTTCAGTCAGTTAATGTTTTGTGCCACTTTTGACATAAGTACAGTATTGTAATACGACAGAAGAAAACAGTATACATATAAATTTCACATGTTTCTAATTGTTAAGTCTGAGACCGCAATAAAATATATTCATCCCTGTGATATTTGAACGATTCCTGCAATTGGTTCGTATTACAAATAGGACAGTTTTTTTTTTTTTTGACATAAGCCATCGCGGCAAATGTTGCCGTATTGCTGAAAAACCCACAGTAAAACAAAAAACAAAGGAAGAAAAGCCAGTAAGCTTTAGTTAACAGACATAACACATACAGATAATTCCTGACAGGAATGTAGTCATATCCCAGAAGATGACACAAGGACAAAACATACAAAATCGACTGTGTCGTCTTCCTCCAGTCGACTATATTCCACTTGGGAATTAATTTAGTGTTGTTTTGTATTTGTTTTTGTCCTTGTGTTTTATGTCTGTTGACTACAGTTTGCAGGCATTTCTTCCATTATTTTTTTGTTTTATTGCGAGTTTTTTTTAATACGGTGAAATTTGTCTGCGATGGCGTATGTCTAGGGACAGGAAAATTTCGCGAATTCAGTGACTTGCGGGCTAGAATCCATTATACTATACATACTCAAGCCCCATCTATGCGTTCATTGTCTGCTGTTCCACTGAGTAACAGCTAGTGGACAAATAGTCGGTGCTTGAGTATGCATAGCCTGCAGGTCATTGAATTCGCGAAATTGTCATGTCTCTACGTATGTCCAAAAAACGGTTCATTTTTTATCCAATACTGGTTAATTATTGTTAGGAATGATTAAGGCAAGGGAAAATTCTCAAGTTCATTGACCTGCATGTTATAATACACTGTCGTGTGTATACTCGAGGCCTAATCATGTGTCCAGTAACTCACCAGCTACTCACTTTAACAGCAGGCAATAATGAGTATGCATAGGGCAGTGAGTGGATTTTCAAAAAGCAAGTTATTCTGTCCCTAGGAACGGCCTATACAAGTACAGTAAGTCATTAACCGTGGCGCGAGTGGATAAAATGAGAGATTTTGAAGATCGTCTTGTCTAGAAAAATAATTGGAAAATATAATTTTTTTTTTTTTTACTTCAGACATTATCTTGTAATAAGTTACGGTCTATACTCTCTGATTGTTGCTTTTTATGTTGGCTGTTTTGTTTGTATTTAAAAAGTTGCAGGAAACTGTAAACTATATGAAAGCAAAAATGTGTTAATTTTTTCCTGAACCATCTATAGTAGAAGTATATTATGCAGAGCATAGTATCTTTGTATATGTCACCGCTGACGTTTTTGTTCGACTCGGCGCGACTCTCATAGATATAAGAATATTTTAGGCGGTTTTTAATAGCCCGTAAGCAATGAACAAATACGTAAAATCAAGATTTAAAAAAAAAATTATGTATCACAGTTTTTTAATGGTGTAATTCAACCTGTGTTTTCTTACACATATGTTTTATATTATAACTACAGGGAAGTAATTGGTTATTAAAAACTCGGCGTGTCAAGTGTTTAAGTAAGCTTCTATTTTATTTTTTTAATTTTTTTATACAATTTATTGGTTTGTGGACAGTTTTGTTAGGTCCAATGACATAATATTTGGAAATTCGATATTTATTTTACTATGTATTATTGTACCCCTCCGTCCTTTCATTCCGCTCCTGCTGCATACTCACCTCATGTAACCCCTCGCCAGCGCTAAAGACCGAAATCACTCACTCAATGACTGACTGTTAAAATATTCTGTATAAATGTATGTATATTTTCCCTAATAATATGCTTGCTTTATTTGATTGCAAGCCATGAGTTCAAGGCACACCGGGATGTACAGCTACAGTCAGGTCTCTGTTGAGACGTTACTTGTAGGTAGGGGTCTGCCGTGCCTCCTCGCAGGTTGCAGGCATTCAGCAGGTGCCCCTCGACAGCTGCTGCCGCAGTATTTCACGGTCACCGCCCGGCCCAAACAACGGGCCTGCCCTGTAAATACACGCTTTTATGTGTTTCGTTTTTAGACCGCCGTGGCCGCGCGCGCAAGCGTGTTCTTTTAATACCGCCCGCCCCGGTTTCTCTAAATGTTGCCGGCCCGTTTGACCCCTTCCCCCCTCCATAACTTGACCAATCTGGCGAGGGAGTTATGTTGTCACACCAGCTGTTTGTTTGCCTCGTTCCATTCCTCGATCCAGCGACCGCGTCTACAGGCGGAAGGTATGAAATCGCACCCCATCCCCTTTTCCTTTTCATTTTAGAGCAGTAGTATCTCGTCGCCGTTTCACTCCTTGGAGGAAAGGTGGTGGATGGAAAGGGAAGACTGGGAAAACTTGATGATAAATTGGAAAATGGGCACTACGTGGGGAGGAAGGACATTGTTGGAAGGTACATAGAGAGAGAAGGAGAATGGGGAGAGGGAAGCATTTCACGTTGATCAGAGCTGTACGCGAATGGAACGAGCTCGGGGAATCGTGTGTGTATGTGGTGTGGAGATGTTTAAGAGAAAGGCGAGAGGGAAGGGAAGGAGAAAGAGTAATTGATTGGAGGAAGCCCTGTCACAGGGAGCATTTGATTTTACAAACACCCAGCGAGTTACAGAAGCTTTGGCTTCTGTTGTAGTTATTATTCACTCTGGCGGGAAGTATAGTGACTTCGAGCTCCACCTTTACCTCCTCCATAAACAGACCTTATATATGTGTGTGTGCATGCACGTAATATTTAAGTAGTAGCGTTTAAAACTGAAACTGGAAATAGGTATCGCTACACCGTACATTTTTATATAGGCGGAACATGTGGTCTGTGGAGCAAGTGCATTTAGATTAGACCATAGAATCAGGTTGCCCTTTCTCAGCCTGGCATTTACAGAATGCTGCTTGCAGACTACTACTTATACCTATGCACATACTGTGACACTGTGGGGATCACAGAGCTATTATTTGGACGACAGGTGTACTACAAACACATCCTATGTTGCGTACATCTTTCATTGACTTCAAAGAACACATGGTCACTGTATCAAAATATTGAGGGGGCGGCACCTGTTTATAGTTCATCACTTTTACTGAAACTTCTTCTGTTAAGGGTGGCCCTGAATAATGTGTAAAGCTCTTCATCATGTAGGAGGTGCGAAGACAAGTGAAATATTGTAGTATACTTAGGGTTGCAGAGGCTGCGAAGTACCCATATATTGGCCCACAAGTTGTGGTCTTTGAGGGTCGCAGTCTGTGTAGAAACAGCTTGTTGGTGACTCAGGTTCCAAGAACTGTGAACACATGATCTGCAGCCAAGTGTACATAGTCTTGTTGATAACAATTGACTGCTGTTGTGTACTGTTGCTCGCTAGTCAGCTGGCTCCTCTTCTCGCCATCAGTGAATGGGCATGCTAGGTATGTAGGCAGACCAATGAAACCTTACTGTTTTTTTCTCAGCAAGGTCTGTGGACAGTATATGTGGTTATTTATTTTATAATTTGGCATACATGTCATAGATGTCTACAAGAAATTTAGTGCTGCACATCCTAGGTCTTGTGGTGCATGTGCTCTTGCATAATTAGTTACGTGATGAAAGTCTGTGAATGTTCCTACATAAGCGTGCTTGGGGCACTCGTTCCCTTCAACCCCACAGCTACATCTTGGTGATGGAATCTTTCCCCATTTATGAAGTATTTCAGCACATATGAAACCCTGTGTGAATTCGAATGATGGTTGACAGTATAGTTTGACATTGATCAATCCAGATGGTTTCTTAAATTTGCATTTGTGGAGGCCACAATTTTCTTAGCCATCTTGTATATGGTAGTCAACTCATTTTGTCTGTGTTTTGTCAGATTGGCATGCTTGACTTATTAAACCCTTTCAATATTTACGTGGACTCTTATTGGTTGAGACCAAGCAAGGTGGCACAGTGGTGACACTCTTTAGGAGGATGTGATGTGGGTTTGATTCGTAGTCCAGACGTGATTTTAGTTTTTCATGATTTTTCTGATTCACTCAAAACATTTGCTGGTGTTGGTTCCTTAGTATAGGCCATGCCTTGTTCCTTTCATGTTCCTGTTTCTCAGAGCAACTCTGGTTATGTCTTTAATGATCTTGTTGTGGAAGAGTTAGGTTTCATATTTATATGAACAACTTAGAAGTGGTGCATGTTGTGTTATATTGTTTCATTAAAGTTTTGAAGAATAAAAGTGCCTAATAGTAGGCCAACAGTTTTTCTTGGCTACAGTGAAGTATTAATTGTTAAGTTATCATTTGTAGTAGCCAGCTAGTATTAATGATTGTTATAATTAAATGAGTATTCCGTGTGTGGCAGCTGTTAGTACAAAAAATTGATGTCAGGAGTTTATTATGAATTTTTTATGCGATGAGTACTTTTAATTATGTTTAATGCGTTAAGCTCTTTTATGAAAGTAGTGGTTATTCTTGCTTGAATTTTCTGAAAAGTGAAAATCATTACATTAAAATTCAAAAGTCTTAATAAGAAACAGTTTCATATTTTAATAATAAAATTAATAACTATATATTTATTTCGTGACAAAGTTGTTTACACACTTGCAGTGGATGTTAGTAGTGCCTACCTTATTATCTGTTGCTGGTAGATATCTACACTTCTAGCTGTTAATTTATTGATTTATTTGTTCATTCATTTTATTCATTCATTTATTTATTATTGCTAGTACCTACCACAACACTGCATAAAAAATACCTTTCTTGTATTAACCTTTATTTTTATTCTCTGCACAATTTCACACTGTTTTTCTATCAGAGTTTGCAGAGACTTAATATTTAAAATATGTTGTGACCTGGGCTAATGTCTCTTTCCAAACCTGCAGACAATGTTTTATAGGCTTTACTATTGAAATAGGTAGCCTGTGTGTTCTGTTTCTTTAATGTTGAGCAGTATGTTTCTTCCTCTTGCTCTAAAAATGTTTGCCGTAAAATTTAAGAAAGGAACTTAATTAATGTGGCAAAGTGCTGAAAGGATTTTGTGATTTATATTGAGAATATAATTTAGTATATTTTATATAGGAGAAAGGAAGGTCGGAAACTGTCTGTTAGCACTTGTAATTTACTAAATTCAGATAATTGCAATGGTGTTAACGAGAATATAAGAAAAATATTGTGCATGCCATTGAATGCAACTTATGTGTCATTGCTTTTGAGAGTTCCGTGATGTGATGGTTTTCGTGCGAAGAACATTAGGGTCTGGGTGGACAGTAGATGGTTTCAGGGTGTTCGGAAATGTGTGCAGCGTGTGCGTCAGTATTTGGGGATTCCCTGTTGGCAGTTCTCCCTGGCTATGAATAATTCAGTTCCTAGGAAATCTGCAACTAAGTTTACCCTTCGTGAAATGTCTTGAGTGTTGAAATTTGTGCAGTATTATATTTTAGAATGTTCTGGTCCAATGCAAGTTGCTTGAAATAATGTGCCTCTGAATTACCTGAAGGCATTTTCATAACTGTTTGAATGACAATCTTAGTGAAATTATATTAAGTGTAGAGTGTGTTGCCAAGAAATGGTAATGTACTGAGTGTATTATGTGATGCACAAACCTGTACAGAACAGCTATAAGGTCAATTTCACTCTTATTGAGTCAGTGTTATAGTTTGTCTTACTAGATCAGCAACCTGTAAAGGCTAGCCATTTTGTGTTTCCATAGATTTTTGTATAAAATTATTATTTTTCGTGGTTGTTATTTATAGTATGCTGTACATTTTCACTGGAATACACAAAAGAAAACAGTTTAACACATTTGAAACAAAAATATTTTGGCTCTTTATATTTTTACATTTAAGAAGATAGGCGTATCCTTTTTATCGGGCACTATTTTAGTACACCAGTAACGTGCATTTATGTAATCTTAAATACTTACTTCCAGCACTTACTGGGAAATGTTTGTGAGAATTTTCTCCCAATATTTAATTATTATTATTGCTAAGTAAGGTTACAGAATAAATGAGTAGTAACAAAAACAACAAGGTAAACTTTTTCATTGTTTTTATTGTATCAGTTCTTGGGGTGTATTACCATATGAATTTTGAAACATTGATTTAAACAACTGCTTATATTTCAAGAAATACTGTAATATGATTGTGTCTCAATGATGTATTTAGAAACTGTAAATGTGATGTTATTTTCATGTCAGTTTCCACACAAACTATAGGGCCTACGAAAACTTCACTACGTATAACCAAACATCCACAAACTCTAATGACACCATTGCAATCCAAAGAGAAAATGAACCACGTCTTGTCGCTTTTGTTGCTACTTAACTTATTCTGTGGTAAGGTCTTGTTATTTAACCAAATATTGTACAAGGACAATATGGGAAAGTCAGAAGAAAAACAGGGGACATGTTATTTAATTCCAGTTCACGCCGATATGAGCGCTGTTCCTTCTACAGTAGCACATTGCTGTATGGGTAGTTTTAGTTTTATATTTTTTATTTATAAATTGAAATGTAATCAAGATTTTGGAAAATAATTATGCTCTTTTAGTTATTATTTTGATAAGATAAAATTTGAAATACTTAAAAACACATTCTAATGCTATTAGCCTAAGAGGAATTTAGTCGTAAATGTGTAAACACCATAGAAAATAGAGATGTCAGAATGCAAATTTTGCTAGTGTTTCCAGTTCACGCCATTGACAAAAAGTCTCCCGCTCCAACAATGCTAAAAGGCTGTACTTTCCCATATTGTCTTTGTACGATATTTGATTTAACAATAAAAAGTTAGTGTTGCAAATAAGAGGTTTAATGGAAATATTTGTAGGCTTTATCCATTTTTGTAATTTTTACCTACATACATTTATACAAGTTTAATTTATGTATTGGATTTGCAGCACTGTTTTTGAAGAATTAGATACGTACATTATATTTTTTTTCAGAGTAGGTCAGTATGTTTGTAGTTGAGACAGTAGGCCTGTGTAAAATAGTTATGTAATCCTGTTCAACGTAATATAAACCTAACCTTGAACTAAGTTTACAATCACTGCCATATCTTTGCCGAGGTCTTATTTGAAATTATTTGTTGAGTGTATTTGGGATAATCATAGTTGCCAATGGTGGATGTGTGTTTTGTGTGAGCAGCATATTTTTTAATTGAGATGGCAAAATGATAATATAAAGTCAGAACATAAACTTAATACTGTACCTCCAATATTTTTGTGAAGTCGAATAATTGTAACTACAGTCTGTCTCGTGTAAATTTTCCACATTTTAACAATTATCTTCTGAGAAACGTGCTAGGCATTTCTATCGTGTGGAGCTTTAAACCTACCTGGCTTCCTGGAAAAGTACTGTCTCTGCAATCTTGTCTACAGACACTCTTCTCAGAAGTGAACTCAAAAAATGTGGAATGCTTACTTGAGAAAGACTATAGTATATACATGTGCTAAAACTTACAAAACCTCTAAATAACATACTAGCCAAACATATATTTCCTATGATTTACCTAGTCTGTGTATCCACAATGATTGCTTGCAATTAATTTTTCTGTGTACAATAGAACATGATTGAATAGGTATACAGTAACCCAAGATAAGAATTTTAGTACAGTTTCAATGTTAATGATCTTTTATTTTACTTTAGTACTGTAAATGTTTAAGCTTAGAAAATTGTCAGTCTGTGTATTGTATTTGTTCAGTAAATTTGCATTGTGTGTTCCCTATTGAATTCTTATTTTTAAACACTGAGGTGCTGTGCTATTATGAGTATGTGAAGTGTAACGTAAAGTTAAAATCATTGATTAGTGTTTGAAGTTCTTATCTCATATAGTCAAAGGCATATGAACTGTTCAATGATTTATTATTATGTAATGTAATATGCCCTTACATTCTCAATACCCTAGACTTCAGGACACACTATAAAAAAAAAAAAAAAAAAAAAAAAAAAAAAAAAAAAAAAAAAAAAAAAAAAAAAAAAAAA
>PNEQ01063968.1:0-23118 GCA_003012365.1 Medauroidea extradentata | reverse complement strand
GAGCACCGCTGGTGTGCGGTTGCATAATCATAGGAGGAAACTCAAGCAGAGGTATTTTAAGTTTCATCTTTACTCTTTTTTTCTTCGAAGTGGAATATGTTTATATGTTACATAATATATTTTTTCCATCAGTCATTTTCATCTTAAAAAATGTATGAGCCCTTTGTGAAAACCAATTTATAATTCTTGGCTTTTATATTTACAGAATTTCTGATGGGTCTTAATTTTGCTATTTTTGGTAGGCCTATTAACAATGCCTGGTTAGATTTTAAAAATTTCTGCACGAGAGAGTTATTCATGAGAGTGGTATGGGTATTTGCATCATCACTTTGTTACAGTCATACATATAACCTAGGTTTTCAGCTCTGACAGAGGATCAACTCCTGATCAACTGATGGTGCTAGTGATCCTTAATGAGATGAGGGAACAGAGGTTCTTTCAGTGTTACGATGCTAATGATGTCTTGGAACTGTTCCAATGTACTGTGCCTGAAAAGCTCTCTTCCTCATGGTGTTTTATAATAAAACACACATGTTGACTGCAGGCTGTGGGTGTACTATTTGTGGTGTATGGTTATACGTAACAGACTGGTCTTGTGAGTCATTTTTGGTGGGCACATTATAATTTTAGTAGGTAAGCTTCTTTGAGAGATGCTTAGCAATTCACCTTGCATTTTACAATGAACAAGGATCACACCTGTTGTTTTCTATGTTTTTGTGTACAATTTTTCCCTTAGTTTTTCCATACCTATAAAATTTTTCAAAAATAATTTCTGTTTCACGTTGGACCAAACTTGAATTTTTTTTGTACGTGTTGTTGTAGAAATGTATTTGGACATGGAAAACCAGTCTATGTCTGTCTGTTCATTATCTGATGAAATTAATTTGCCATGTTGTAATTTTTTTTTTTTTTTTAATTTTTAAAATTTTTAAAATTTTTTTTAAATTTTAGTTTTTTAATTTTTTGCTTTAGTTATAAAGAAAATGTAAACACAGTTTTGTTTATGTTAGCACTGTAGAAAATGTATGCAGTAGACTCAATTGCCTTAGTGCTAGTGAGGTGCAATACTTGGTTGACAATGTATCTTATGGGAAGGGGAGGGAGGGGGTTGTATGTGCATGTGTATATACAGACTATATTCCTATTTCAAAATTATTTGTGTGTTTGTTGTCTTCAGCCATTTCTGGCTTCCTTGGTTTGCTTCTGTCATATTTTTGTTGCTCATTTAAGTTGTCAATAAGTTGGTCTTTGTCCCATTTTGTGAGTAGCGCCAAACATACTTATTTTGTAAATTTTCCATCGTGTTCGTTTTGCTCCTAATCACACGCAGATTTATGTTTCATAGTTAGTTGCACTATGGCTGTGTAGTCTCTTAAGTAACTGTGTCACGACATGATAAATGACTACGGGAAAGTTGCCAAACTATTGGCATCTTCAGTTTCTGCTTTGGAGCTAAATATAAATCAACATTGCCAAGGACACAGGCGGCTAGGATGTGCAGTGCTGGTAGCTGTTACAAGCCAACTAGCTTTGTGTCGTTTTACTTTGCCTCTGTCCTAAACTTGCATTTCATAAATGTCAAGTACATTTTGGCTGACCACCACGTCCGTGTGCGAGTTCTATCCTAGATTTGTGTTATCCTCAAAGTGGGGTATAGTGATAATAGCACAGTATTTATTTTATTTTTTAAAATTGTTTTTGATGTTTTATCCTTTCCTCGTTTGTGGTTGTTATCACATGGGTTGCTGATAGCTCATTGCTCACTGCTTACTGTGGATTGTAGTTCGGTGTTTTAGATGGATTTTTTGGTAGTCACAAAATTGTTGGACTATCTTAATGATTGTATACTGAGTCATGATCTTGATAAATTAGTTACCGCTGATTAATTAGTCTCGTTTATCAAACTGTCACCTTTAAATGACTTAATGATTGACTTGAATCGTTACAGATTCTTGCATCAATAACAGGAAAATATTCATTCTACAATGAGGAGTATAGCGCAAAACTCTTAGCTTAGTTTTTTTTTAAATAAGCCTTTAAATTGTAAGCAAGAGAAATTGTTGTTAAAATAGTTTTATGGTATTGAACAATAGTGTAAGTGAAACATATCACTTGATTTTTTTTATTTTTCCTCCGACACTTTATTACTTGTTAATAGACTTCAATTTGGACATTTTTGTAGACAGAAGAGTTAAGAGGATTCCTTTTTTGATGTTGAAGACAAGATTTTCAGCATTGCATGGTTTTAACCTTCTTGGGCAAGAGATTTTTGGTATGCTTGATCAGTGCAGTGCACGTTAACTAATCAGTAATAACTGTCTCAAGTCTGAGTATTTTTTTTAGAACCTGTCTGTTTTATCCTATAATCTGTTATTTCAGTAGAGTGTTTATATGCCTCTTACACATTCTGTCCAGGACAATTTGCTTCTTCTCTAATACATCACAATTAGTAAGAACATGACATTTGGTGTTAAGTTTAACAAACAATTTGAGGTTGTGCTTCTGGAAATTTGGCATTATTATTTATCTATGAATGTGATATCATTTTAATCATAATTTTAATGAGACAAAAAACAATTGTTTTGAGTTAAAGCATTTTTTTTAAGTAATAGCAACATTTTACAGGTATGAAGTTTGTAGGGTTTTGTGACCTTTGTCTCGTGGGTTTAAGCTGCATTATTGTTGATGTTGTCAAGGTCTTCTCTTTTGATATCAGTGCATCTAAAAGTCTTAACAGTCAAGAACAATAGTGTGTGTGATAATACCAATTGTCGTAAATTATAAAAAACTTAAAATGTGTGAAAATAGTGATAGCTTGGTTCAGCTACCTAAGTTTAAATTCAGAAGTACTGTGCAGCGGTAAAATATTTTAGTGTTGTGCAGGACCTTGCTAGTATCTTTAGATTTTAGATTTAGATTTAGTTTATTGCATCCTTGGATCTTTTTTTGTGTACATTTTTGCACAAAGATATCGGACAAGTCATATTTACAATATACAATCAAATGAATAAATGACATAAGTTATACATTTAAAATTAGACACTAAAAGAGCGAAATTCAACATTTCATGTTGGTTCGGGCTCGCACGTAGGCTCACGTCAGCATACTTCATAGTCTCCACAGGCAAAAGAAAAAAAAAGCAAGAGAAGAAACAGAATCTTAACCCAGAATAAATATCTTAAATAAGTATCTACACTGTCATAGATCGACTCAAATACTCATCTACTGTGTAAAAAGCATTAAGGATCAAGAAATCTTTAAGGTGTTTTTTTAACATTTTTGTGTTAGCTAAACATGCATCTTGCAGGTCGTTGGGAAGTTTGTTGAACAACTTGCAAGCTGTGTATGAAGGACCTTTTAGCTGTAAGGTCAAGTTGACAAGAGGCATGTGTAAAAGGTATTTACTTCTAGTGTTATGTTGATGAAAATGTTCATTTGTGTGGAACAACTTCTTATTTTTGGAGATGAATGTCAGCAATGAGTAAATATATTCACAAGACAAGGTCATTATTTTGGAACTTTTAAAAAGGGGTCTACAGGATTCAGTCTGTTTTCTCCCGTGAATTATTCTTACAGCTCTCTTCTGCATACGGAAAACATTATTTCTGTCAGAGGAGTTACCCCAAAACCTGATGCCATAAGTCATAATAGAGTGGAAATATGCAATGTATACAGTCAACACCGAATCTTTGTTTAGTATACCTGATACATTAGGCAGAGCGAAACATGCAGAGCTCAGTTTTGGAATGATATATTCAATATGTCTTTTCCAATTCAGTTGACAATCAACATATAAACCCAAAAATGTTGTGTCTGTGGCTTTATTGATTTCTGCAGTGCCGCAATGAACATTTAACGTTGGCTGATTACTATTTATTGTTGCAAACTTTAAGAAATTGGTTTTTTCTGTGTTAAGGTTTAATTCGTTTCCTATTAACCATGCATCTAATTCTGTAAAAGTGGTGTTGGCTAGTTGATTAAGTTCTTCCTCTGATTTTCCTGATATTATGATACTGGTGTCATCTGCGAATAAGGTAGATATAGAACTATTGTTTAGGCAATCAGGCAGGTCATTTATGTAAACCAGGAATAACAGAGGTCCGAGTATTGAACCTTGAGGAACATCATGTCTTATCTTTATTCTGTTATCTGTATCATACACTGTGAAATTACATCTACCCAAACACCTTAGGCAAAAGGTGACCATCTATCCCACCTAGCGAGGGTTCATTTTTATTTGATGTTTCGTGCAGTCCTATGCATGTAAATATTTGTTTTCTCAGAAATTTTTTCTCAGGGTTGAAACAAAGCATGACTCTATAAATATAAATTAGGGCTGTCTCATTGACACTGAGGTTATTATAAATTGAACCAGCGGCTCAGACAGAAAATAGCTGTGGCAAAATAAAAATTTCCATCATTCACCTGGAGTGATTTTGGAAAATGATACAAAAATCAGAATTGCCGGATTAGGAATTTAACCATTGTCCTCCTAAATGTGAGTTCGTTACGCACCTCACATATGAACTCTATAGTCAAATGATTGAGATCTAACTTTTTATTGTTAACTTTTTACCATTTCATGAATGGATCATTCCCTGCTTCCATCTGTCTACGAATAATTGGTTCTTAATAATTTTTAGAAAATGTTAGTTGAAGGTCAAAATCAATCCAAATCAAAATGTTATCGTAACCAGGTTAAATATTCAGACTACCTTCATAAGTTTGTGTGCATGTTTGTATGTGAAGGTGTTTGTATTGTATGCACATGTACAAGTGTGTATGCACATAGTCTACATCTGTAGTTATTACTACAATTGGTTTATAACAATCGTTATAAAACAAAAGAATAATAAGTATGTGCTGTCACCTTTCAAATGTGTTAATACTGCGATATTGACAACAACAAGTGTTGTAGAAGACTGTGTACAGCTCATCAGCAGCATAACTTATTGTTTCAGGTTTGATATAATCAAGAAATTGGGACAAGGTACATATGGAAAAGTTCAGCTTGGAATCAACAAGGAAACAGGCCAGGAGGTAATAACATTTAAAGCTAAAATATTTTTGGTGACAAGTGAGAGAAATTCAGATTAATTAAAATATTTTCTAATATTTTTTATATGTTCGCAGGTTGCTATTAAAACAATCAAAAAAGCAAAAATAGAAACAGAAGCAGACTTGATCAGGATACGAAGAGAAATTCAAATAATGTCATCAGTTCAACATCCAAATATCATCCACATATATGAGGGTATGTTGAAATGAAATTCTTGGTGTAACACTTTATTAAGGCATACAATATAAAGAAATACACTAAATTTTTAAGCATATCTCAACATAACAATCTACAAATTCGTACTTTTAACTCTTTGAACTATGGTACAATTTAATATACTTCTGCACTATCAGTTTTAACAACAGAAAAAGTGAAAAATTACAAAAAGTTTTCATTTGCTCTGTTATGTAAAGATAGGCTAAGAGTAACAACAAACACGTCATGATTATTGTAGTAAAATACACATAGCATTTCCTGTCTTGGGCAGGGTCTTGTGGATACGTGAAAGCCAGCCTAGAAGCGTACTTATCACTCAGCGGACCCAGGTACCGTGTAAGTTTCAGACAACTCGTTTCCCACCAAAGCTACCTTGGTTCAGCTCCTGGTGGGAATTGTTCCCCAGTTCTTCACGTGAGAAATGTGGCGGACATTGCTGTTGGCTAGCTAGTTTTATAGAGGTACTCCCATTTTCCCCTGCTCTTGTAGTGTGTTGCTGCTGTGGATTCACCTGTCACCCCTCACCTCATACTAGCACCGCTCAAGACCTAGCGGCTAAGTGCTCTCTCACTCATTATGCTAGCCTAAAGAATGGACAAGGTATGACAAAATGTTGGTGGTGTAGAAGGAGATTGTGTGTGTACATATGCATAATTAATCCTCCTCAGAAGATGAAGCGTTTGTATTTTAACACAGCTGACTTGGTCCTGTGGCCTATCTTCTGCCTTCCATTAGGCTAGGTGTCTGTATACGCTCAACTACCGTGGTGGAAACTGTCCAGTTCACCAGAAAGTTGACTATAGGAGTGATCCCCATTCTTCAATGCTTCCTGGTGCTTTCCCATACCTCTCACTGTACGTTGAGAACCCTAGCAACTTAGTGAACTCGTGATCTGATTGGGCCACTGCCCACAGCCTACGACTATCCAGAGCCACACTGGAGCTGTTCTGCCGCTCTCTATGTTGACCGTTCGTAGGGAAAGTCCCAGTGTTCTCTAGGGTATGGAGCTAACCACCACCGTCACAAGTCATACCCAATATTGGGTGGGCTATTGGGGAGGGTCTGGTTAGTTGTATGGCTCTGTCGTAGTTTCTAAGTAACCAGAGAAACTGGCACCAAAGCATCCCAGTCCGCCATTGCCTAAACCAACCATTAGGGTTTATCTTTTTCCCACATGGAATAGAAATCTTTCCAGTCCGAACAGCCTGAGGAAAGCAAGCCTAACCACCTCCCCCTTCTCCCTCCCCCCATAGAAACTAGAACCTGCATGCTGGATAGACGCCCACTTGTAATTATTTAGACGTGCCACATGAATATTGCCGTTGTATTTACCTGTAGATTCTCTATATTTATGTACAGGTCCTTTTTTGTGCTACAATATCTACATCACTCTGATAATGTAAACAGCAAATAGTATAACAGAATATAAGGGCAAGTTTTAGGCCCGAAGGCCAGCACGCCCTCCTTCCACTTCCACCCGCATTGAAACTGTACTCGGACGAGTGAATCAATGCACGGCACATATCCTCTTCTTTTCTTGCGACTCCTCTTGATGATTTTGTGCCTGTGCTAGCATAATTACTAAACACGGCTTTCTGTCGGTAATCCATTTAAATATAAGGGCAGGTGAAACTGAAGTTCTCAGAGGAAACCTACTTGTGTTACGCTATATGCCTCCTTGAGGATAGAGACAGTTGAGTCGCAGGGTGTCATTGGCCAAATACTTGGTGGTGCAAATACTAGATAAAATGGCTCATAAGTTGCATAGTAATTTTTATTATCAGTAACAATAAAGTGAGAAATACGTTGGCAAACTGTGAAACCTACTTTTGTGCTGCAGTGTTTGAGAATCGAGAAAAGATGGTCCTAGTGATGGAGTATGCCGCTGGCGGCGAGCTGTATGACTACCTGAGTGACAGGAAGGTGTTGACTGAGGAGGAGTCCAGGAGGATATTCAGGCAGATTGCCACTGCTGTTTACTACTGCCACAAGGTTCGTGTTGTTGCTGTCTTCAGCTGGGTTACAATGGCAGAGTCTCACAATGCAACATGACAGGGTTTTACAATTTGAGCACCCCAAAAATTAACTTTATTTTCAGGGGCTTTCAGAACTCTTAAGTAATATTTTTTTAAAGCATACAATGAAACTAAGTCAAATCTGTCGGCTTCACCTCACGTTTATTGAATTTTTAAATTTTTTGTATTCTGGATGTAGAAATTGGAAAACTTACAAGTCATTGATGATTATCTGTTTGTCTTGTACTGCAGTACAAACATAACTGAATTATTAGTGTTAGTATGTATAATTATGTTGTATTTAGTCAAGCTAATTTTTGTATTATTAATTTATTTGGCTAATTATGGCTTAGCTCGGTGGCTTGTCTGGTGCTTTAACTGCTTTTATTTCAAGGAAGTATATTCTAACCAAACTATGTACAGTGTACAACTTCTGTGGAGTATAATGTATGTACAAAAATAACACAGATTTCAAACAAAATAATAGTACATAGGTACTTTTGAAACAACACTTCCGCTATAACTTCTGTTTAAATGCCCTTCAACATAGTCAAATTAGACTTTTTCTGTTTGCTGTATTTCAAAATGTAATAACTGGATGCAAACAAAATTACAGTAGATACACACATTAGACTTACCTGTGTAGTTACGTCTTTAGACGACTCAATGACAGCCAGTTCAGTGTGAATGTAGCAGCAATGTGGCACATTGTTCAGTACCAGTGACACAGTTTCTTTGCTTTTGTCCTTCAGCTCTAGGTAGACAGGTACCTTAATTATATATTATTTCATTTGTCATGTCTGTTCTGCAGCACTAAGTAAATACATAACCATCAATAGTCACAAGTTAAACTTTCTCCTTTTCAGTATTTCAAATAGGTAAGTGAAAAATCAAATTAATCCAAAGTGGCAGGTAAAGCAGAGAATTTTTTTTAAGGAGCACTCCTAAAAATTTATGGTATTTGTTGCTCAAAATATAGCATTTGTAAAACATGTTTGGTTTAATTTGTGCTTGAGAAGGAAAGCATGAAAGGGAAGAAAGTGTGTGGGTTGTAGGGAGAACAAATAGTGGTGGTTGGAGAAAATGAAATAAGTAAGTTAGCAGAAGAAAGATTCAGCTCTTTGCATATTTATGTACTGATGATAGTGCAGTTAAGTGTCTTAAAAATATATGGTAATTGTACAAAGAATTCAATCATTATTAATTTTCTTATTATTTTGCTTAGCTTTGTTCCAGTTTTATAAATTTAAAAAATCTGGAACGTTGAAGAGGAAAGAAAGGTATTTGTATCCAAGTGATCTTCAGAATGACTAACATTCAGTTATTCGTTTTCTCAAAAATGTGGACCTTTAAAAATGATTGTCTTAATTATTAATACTGGACCTCAGCACAACTAGGCTGACCCGGCCAAAGGTTGTTAACAACATTGGCTGGTGATGATGACAACATACATGTTTTTTTTTTATTTAATGAAAAGTTAAAAAAATCATAAGCATAAACATTTTGTGTTTTAATTGTAATATGTTGACACAAGTAATGATTACTGGTTTGTTACCAACAGCTTTTCTTCCTTGTTTGCCTCTGAAAATTTTTTTGCATACGGACGTTAGTTTGCTGTTATCAGAATATGTTTTGCCGTGTGGTATCATAGCTGACCCACATTTAGGAAATTGCAGGTAGTGGGGATGGATGGATCTAAGTATTTCTTCTTTTCCATTACAAGGCAGATACTTGTGCAGTTATTGTAATTGCACCATGTCAGACACTTTAATGTTAAATTAACATCTTCAGTAGTTTGTGCACGTGAAAAGTAAAACAAATTATTGGCACTTGAGTGATAATTTAATCAAGCTAAGGACGCTGCCTACTCGAGAGTCCTGGTGGAAGCAAAAGTGGGGTATCGTCATTAGAAGCTGGTATGCCTGGCGTTCCCTCACTAAAAGTTAAAAATGTTAAATCTTTAGTCCTTTTTAATATGCGTGCATTAAAGCAAAATTCTACTCCAGTATTAAGTACACTAGCTTGACAACCAGGATCGTCTGTGATCAGGGTTATTCTCTTCCTTTCCTTCTTGTCCTCTCTGTTTTGTGCTATGCTGGCTTGGCCGAGCATATGTGTTTAGGGGCTTGTAGGTATATGCAGCGAGTGGGGTAGAGGGAAACATGCGCGGACAACGGTGATACTATCATTTGGTTTTGATGCGCCCAACGCCTGCATTTCAAAGGTAGCAGTGACCAGACAATATCCTCTTTCCTTGTCGGGTTTCTGTTCTCTCACTTCGTCTCTCTATCCCTCACACTCCCCTCACTATTGCCACAGGTCACAGAGAAGTAATAATTGTATTATGTGTGTAGCATATTAAAAAATTATTTATTTTGTTTGTCAAATTTCCTCTCACGCTACAAAAATTTAAGTTGAATAAAATAAAAAGCACTATTATTATTATTATTGCAATTGTTACAGTTCTAAATAAAACAATTTTTGTAATGTCACATCAAATTAATATAAATTATTAAAATGTAAAAATGTTGTTGGGAACAGTTGTTTAGTAACTTAATGATATTCAACAGTAACGAGATCGTAGTATCAACATAGGTAAACAAATTGCCATATGGAAATTAAAGTACATGTTTCATTGTAGTTAAATATTAGCAATGAACTGTATTACTTAAAAAATTTATGTAGGCAATGTTTGTAGCTATAAGTTCTAAAGAAACTCCAACTATAAACCTTCTGATTCAAATACTCAGCAAAACATGAACATGAGAGCATTCATACTAGGAAATTATGCCGACTCCTTTTTAACATATCGGTAAATGCAGACGTTAATAACAAACAGTTACAAAATGCCATGGTAAACAATAATGCTAACTGATATTTTTACACAGTAAAAACATCCAGAATAAGTCAAAACAGGGCTATTTTTTACTTTAAATTTTCCAATTTTCCTGGGGGGGGGAAAACTCCTTGTCCCCCATTTAATTATTTGTATTTCTGTGTAAAAGAGACATGGGCGTTCTCATAGCAAACCACTAGACAAGGATAAAGATTTGCATGTGAAATTACATAAGTGGGACTCTGTACCTGTAAAACGTACACACGTGTCACCTCTGGCATTTTGTTCATCTCTGTGCAGCCCACATTGCTTTAGGATCTCGAGTACCTTTTTTTTTTACCCTCCTCAATACCCTGGAGACTGTGAGCAAATAAGTATTTTTCTGGGCAGTAAAAACACATCATCTGCTCATTTTTTAATACATTTTAATTCCCGTAGAATTATTTTCCTCTTCTCAATGCTGGAAATGGTTTTTGTATGAATGTGATGTTGTGGAAGGTGACTGAGCCCCATCTTATATAGGTTATGCTAATCCCTATCCGTGCTCTCACCCAGGTCCGAGGTAGACAGTGCCCTTACAATGACCTCCTGCTCAGGCCACTGCAGAGCATTTGCAGATAGTTCATTAGAGTGTTGTTCGTTGTGTGCGAGTGATTTTGGCTTAGGAGTTGCGTTCAAAGAACAGGTCCTCCTGTAATATTTAGAAAGCTATTTTCTCGTCAAAAGTTTTTTTTCTGTAGTTTTTGGGTATGAATACCTTGGTGCAGAATCTTGAAAAGGTGTAGGCACTTTCAGTGTACTTACTATCTCTATATTTGATGTTATATTGTTAATTGATAAGACTACTGCTACATGTGTAAACGTTATCTGGGAGGAGACAGCACACCAGTTCAGTGACTTGCACCTACAGACTAAAGCGAAGCATGATGCATGTGCATTTTTGCCCTTAGTGCTTCTTTATTTCTATACCTCCAACCACCTTAAGGTGACTGCCTACATGGGCTTCAAATGTGTTGCAGCAAATTGCGAGTATTCTTTCGGTGACAAATCTTTTTAACGTTCGGTACTTTGTACACACACTTCAAACTGTGACTGTAAAGACAATTTTTTAACTGTTATAAATGACTAAAAACAGCATTTCAGACTGACATAGCTGTGGAAATACCAACCATATATGAATAACTCAAAAATAGAAGCATGCGCTGGGCTTTGAACCATAATTTCCACAGATAAAATTATGTAGTCACCACTTAGTCCCATAAGTAAGATAATTCTAGTATACCATTTTATATAGGGAGCCATCTTAAGGCGTCTGATTTAATTAAGTCTACATACCATTATCCTCCTAAACTGGTAACATAATTATGATAACTTTCCTATCCTCTGTCTCATGATATAACATTGCTGCCACTTGCTTGTAACTCGACTTCATTGTATTGTTTTCAGCACAAAATATGTCACCGAGATCTCAAACTGGAGAACATACTGTTGGACGAACATGGAAGTGCCAAGGTGACCACAGCTTCTTTTACTTTCATTCATATAAGGGAAACTGTTCGTATAAATACAGGCTTAATGTTCTGATATTTTGTCTCACACTTGTCGTGTTTTGCCAGATTGCAGATTTCGGGCTGTCAAATGTTTTCAATGACCAGAGGTTGCTGAGTACTTTTTGTGGAAGTCCTCTCTATGCATCTCCAGAGATAGTGAAGGGTACTCCTTACCACGGCCCAGAAGTCGACTGTTGGTTCGTTAATTTTCTTTGGCTGGACTAGAGCATGTTGTGTGAAGTTAAATTCAAAAGTATTGTGTAATGTCTAATTCTAAATATGTACTAGTATATATGTATGTATTTGGTTTTCCATTAGGTATATCTGTAGCAATATTATGTTTTTTTTTTTTTTTTTTTAATTTAAAAATAATTGTTTTTACCTACTACATAATATAAACAAAAAAGTTATGGAAAATGAGGACTCTGATCTGTCTTGTTAAATTGCATATAGAATCATGTGGGCAGAAAAAAATGGACATTTCTCATTAATTTTACTGTGAACATGTATGTAATCTGCATGAAAAAACTAGCCCGTGGGAGGTGAAAATTTTAAATTTGGAGTTGATATGAGGTAACTACAGTCATTTAAAAATCATACATTTAAAACGCCTGTGAAAACTATACGTCACAACATGATGTGTTGCGACATCATCAACCTGTAAACAAGAAGCTTGGAGTAAGCAGAGCAGATGCGTGGGTGCGGTTTTAGTCATACAGGCTCTTTGGCAGAATGCCAGACTATTAAGTAGCGTTTTGTACTAAGATGTACAAAGACAAGCATAAAGTCAGCCTCGAAACTATTTTTTTTTACTGCAAGTTGGAAAACATTCGACCAAGGGGGTTCAAAGCCACCCACCGAGATGTGAATGTTTCTTATGACATACTTTGTAATGTTGTTAATATAATTTTAATGACTTCTAAGTACACATTTAATAATCCAAATCATGTAAGTCTGGTTGTTGACATCATTATAAACTACCGTTAATTGGCACCTCTCATTTAGTGAACAGTGTAGCATTAGTTCTGTTTAGATACGTATGTATCATAAATACAAATATTTTCAGTAAATTGTTTGACTGAGCTTTAATATACCCTTCAGACAGTCATAATTCATTACGAATTGCACAGTATTAATTTATGCAACCTTTCGATGGCAAGAAAAGCAGGTGTTTACGTGTTCATACAGGCTGATGATGTGGACCAATCAAAATCAGTTTACAAACACAACCGCATCTGCTGCTATTTTCATGATTTTGGATTACTATAATTTTTAATACTTTTTTGAGAAACAGTTAATAAATCATACTGTCCACGGGCTACACATTTACCAATTGTGGGTTTGGTACCACCTTGCAGGTCACTTGGGGTTCTTCTCTACACGTTAGTGTATGGGGCCATGCCATTTGACGGATCTAACTTCAAGCGCCTGGTGCGCCAGATCTCAAATGGTGACTACTTTGAACCGAAGAAGCCTTCACGTAAGTGTTCTCCTGCAAAGCTCTTCTCATCAATGTATGCAGTTGTGCTGTTGTACAGAACATGACAGGTGTGGAATTTGTGTGTGTGCAGCTGCGTCCCCGTTGATCAGGGACATGTTGAACGTGGTGCCTGCGCGGCGGGCTGACATAGAGAAGATCTGTTCCCACTGGTGGGTGAACGAGGGCTACGAAGAGAGCTGCCTGGATGTCGCAGAGGAGCTCGCCAATCAGACGCCAGTCAGGCTGGACCTGCTGCTGTCGCTGGCTCCACCGGGTCCGGGTGTTGGTAGCGACAAGCTGCTGGTGGGTGGTGAGGTGAGTCTTCATTACTGACAACAATACTGGTATTTACAGTATATTGATGAACTGTAGGTAGGCTGGTTCTAAGACATAGAGTTTTTGCATATTGAAGGTCGGTAATAAAACCTTGCAAATTGGTAAAACAAATAACTGATTTTGTTAGATAAACTACATTATTTAAAGTGTCAAATACGAGAATGAAAATGTAGTAGGGAAATAATAGGTCGGTAAACAAAGTACAGTACCTAGTTCATTTCATTAAACTGTGATTCAAAATACATATTGGCAATAGTAATTTTGAAAATTACTTGCCTCAATAAGTCAAGCTTGCGTAAAAGTGGATCTACCAGTTGTCATCTGTATTAGTATAATTTTTCGTTTGTTGGGCTGTGGGGAAGTTCATCCAGTTCCTAATTTTACATATTTTGATTCCGTACTTCTTCCTTGTAAACAAGCATACAAAACAAAATTTTTTAAGTTACTGTAGTATTTGTATATATAATGTAAAATTAATACAGTATGAGGAAATACTATTTATATAATCTACAGTATAAAATTCTTCATACAATTCATGCCAGACATCTGCGAGTTTAGATGTGGTTAGGGAGGAAGTGATACTTATAATTTCTTAGAAACTACTGAAGAAATAAGGGTCTAAGAAACTTTCAGGTTAACCACATTACTTTGATTACGTATCTTGCCTTGTTGATAGCCTTTAAAAAAAAAAATCTTCCTTTTACTGTTTTTAGCTCACAGATATGTAGCACGCACTATGTATGTAGGTATACAGAGATTTCATGTCTTGGAGCAAAGATAGGTGTACCTGATTTAAGATAATTCTAAATTAAAAATCTTTTTTCCTCCCATTGTAACGTTCACAAATTATGTAAAAAAAAAATTCACTAATTCTCACTAAATTGTTTTATGTACTATATCAAAGTGAGTTTCTGTTCAAGACGAAGAGGTCAATTTTTGGTATAATGTAGGTAAAAGACCTTTCGTTAGAAAAAAAAAGTCCACTATTAAAGTTGCTGTAGGTAACTTTTGTACAGCTTACCAGCGACAAATTCAAGTTGCTAGTGGAATTATGGAAATTTTCTGAATTGTCTATTGAGGAGAGCAGCAGTATACTGATGTGTGAGTTATTTTGGTTGCACTACATAGGAAGTGTTGTGCATCTTAACTACCCTGAAGTGGTACAGTAGGTTGTCTCACCTGTCAGTATGGTGGCAAGTCTGTGTGTGGTTATGGTGGTCGTGTTCTGCTTGTATCTAGAATGACGGGGATGGGACGGCAGGTTTAGACGGCTCTGCTTTGGCACCAGCGCGATCACAGTCTGTGGGCAGTCTAATGGAGCTCGACCACCCCACAGTAGAGCGCAAGATACGGGAGTTTGAGACTGACAAGAGGCGAGGCAGCACTGGAGCAGACTTCAAGGATGCCCCACCCAAACGGAAACTAGAGGATGGTCAGTGCTTTGCTCTGATCTTCATTTGTTTTTATCTCCAGTGCCAACCTCTGTTTTGCACAATTTCATAAGCTATTTATGTTTATGAAATATTTTCGGTTTGTATCTTCAGAAAATACAGGCCTTTGTGTTTATGTATATACAGTAAAACCCTCGTAAGAGGGAGTGTTGGACAATTTTGTTATATTTTCAGTTTTTGAGCCATAACATGTATTCAGATTGTATTATCAAAATGTTCACTTCAGCAAAGCATAGGATGTATTCTTGGTAAACTGCTCGACATGCTAATTAATAATGGAATCTTTCGTTAATTTGTCATGCAGAATGATTGCATGAAAATTCTTGAAAGTTAACCTAATGTCCCCTGGCACAGATTTTGCATGACAAATTAATTAAAGATTCGATAATTATTTATCTCCTGCAGTTTACCGAGAATATATTCTATGTTTTGTCGAAGAGAAAAATTTGATAATATAATTTGAATAAGTTACGGCTCAAAAACTGAAAATACAAAAAAAATTGTCTAATGATCCACCCTAAGAAGTTTCCCATTTATGAAATTTCCTGCTTAAGTTTCTCTTTTATGAAATTCTCAGAAGGAAAATGTGAAATTAGCTGTTACAGCGTGAATTCTATTTAGCTAGTGCTACAGTATAAGCATAGCATTTGAACTTTTAACGTATATTTAGGCCGCAAATAGTCCAGCAAATTAAGACTATAGTTGCTGGACTGATTGCGGCCAAAGCAATGGTTGAAGTTCAACGATTATGCTTGTATTGTAGCGCAAGGTAAATAGAATTCACTCTTTAATAGCAGATTTCACAGTTTTCTTCTCAGAATTTGAAAACGAGGCAAATTGAATAAAATAATCCAATAATGCTACTGTTGTGGAGCATTAATAAGTGGTATAATACTGCACCTCATCTATAAACACTTGTAATTTAAAGCTTTTGAGAAATCCTTCTGATTAACAGGCATTATTTCTTTCTCCCATCACAAATGTCTTTAACAGGGTTCTACCGTATTATGTGCTTAAGTGTGAACTCATGAAATCGTGTGGACACAAATGTGTATGTACATACGTGTGTATACTGTAATAGGTTTCAATGCCAATTTTTAAGTGATGTTTATGTTTAAGGGTGCTCCTATTCATAGTCCCTGTGAGCACAAGGATAGGAATTACGTGTTAAATTTAATAAGTTGAGGCTCAGTACCTGTCGGACCTACATACATGCCGTCACTGACTTTTTTTTTAGTCACGTGTAGGTCCACATTGCTATAGGATATTCTTTTAGGCTGTTTTTTTCCAATACACTGAAAACTGTGAATAAATCTCTTCTTCTGAGAACAGAAAATGGTTTTGGTTTGTAAGCGATAAAATAAAAAATGACAGAGCACCACCAAATATAATTTAACATGCAAATACTCTATCCTCGCTGATGCCATGGCTTTCAAACAAGCAGCGTTCTTAAGCCTGCTGGTGTATAGCAACAGTTACAATAGTGTCATTGCTTATAAATTGACATCAAGTAAATTGGGCGGTTTTACAGTAATAATTTAGTTATAAGTAGTTTGGTATGATATGAATGCAATGCATTAAAGTATTTTAACTACAACTGCCAGTTGTAACCAGGCCTTAAGGGTATTGGACCTGTAAAAATTAATTTTTTTTTATTTGCACCAAACACTGATCAATTTTTATACATCAGATAACATGTCAGTTTCCCAAATAAAAAATAATTAGGCCTTATAGATTTGGCATTACCACTCAGTCACAAAATGGCAGTTGCAGTGCAGAGAAAATTAAAAAAGTAACTAACTTATGAAATAAAGATTATAGGAACTGAAAGTCAGTGTATTAATGCGTTTTGAGACGTGTTTGACAAAAGTTATTTTTGAAAAATTCAGTAATGATCACAACTCAAATTTATGCAAAAAACACTCTCATTTTCATTAATTTTTAAGGAATACAAAAATATATGTCTTTGTAATCGCAAAGGTGTCTTAAAGTAGCTCATAGCATTTACTGTAGATAGAATTATATTGTTTCTACTTTTTAAAATTTTGTCTACATTGCAACGTATAGTTTATGACTTTGTTGAGCAATAATGCAATCTACGGGGCCTAATTTTTTTTTAATTTGGGGAAATTATATGTTATCTGATGTGTAAAAGTTGAACAGTGTTTGGTACAAATATGGGGGAAAAAAAATTGTGATGTGTCCAACCCCCTTAAACCAAAAAATTTTTGTGTTGGGCATGATTGTGTTCAAAGTTAATTGTACACAAATAAGTTAAAATGGTTAAAGTTATATTTAATTCTCCTGTATTTCTAGATTGAGAATATTTCGTAATTTTAAACAATGTCAGATTTTTTAATTGGTTGCTAAAAAAAAAAAATTTATATATTTATAGTGATTAAATTTAAAAGTACCAGTAAATAATGGTTCAAGCAAAAATTAGAGACATGTAATCTTTGGCTTTAAGGTACAAACAAATAAAAGAGGAATTATAAATCAAATTTTCACTGGCTGTATATTAAAGTGCAGTTATGGAGGTGATACCTTATTACTGTATTACCAGTAGTTTTCCGTTTGTAATTAATTTTCTTACTTGTATGTAATTGCATAACTTACAGTACTGTATAGTCCTTTTACAATATTCCTTACAATGTATGTTGAGTATTTTATGCAACTTTCCTGTTATAGGTATTTCAACAGAAGATGCCACACACGGTGGAGCTAAACGGAAAGATCGTAGTCGGAGAAGAGAGAGAGAGCGAAGCTCAGATAGACGCCAACACAGGTCTAGTAGCAGCAGTAGCAAGCACGATGCAGATAGGGTCCCTCTTAAAGGAGAGGCTGTAGCGACAGTGGCAAGTGAGCAAATGGAAGTGGACGTGCAGCCGGAAGGCGCGATGGCACTACCCAGCACAGGGGAGGAGCCAGCGGAGTTGGGAACTCAGCCAGTCGAAACGCAAGCCGAGCGGGACAGTCCCGCAGTGAAGCCTCCACCAAAGTCTGTCAAGAAGAAAGTGGAAAAAAGCAAGGTGGAAGATGCGGCAACTGTGAGTGAGAAAGGCAGTGATGAACAACGAAACTGTGGAGATGCTGATGTAGGAGTTGCAGTAGAGAGTGAGAGTTTGGGGACTGTTGGAAAAGTAACCAATGGGGAAGTGGAAGAGAAAGAAGTTAAAGCTGAGAAACCTGAGATTCCCAGTGAAGTTGAGAAAGTTGATGAAGAAAAGATTGTTAGTGATGTGGTGGAGGAAAAGGATCCTGAAGTGAAAAGTAAGAAAGAAGTAACGAAAACTGGGACTAAGAAAGTTGTTTCAAAAACAAAGAAGAACAAAAGTGATTTGACACTAGGCAAATTGGGGAGTCCAGAAAAATCTGGTGGAAGCACACCAGAAGACATGGCATCGCCTACAAGGACAGTGGAAAGGCGTCGTTCCAAGATATTTGAAACTGCTGAAAAATTCAATAACCTTCTGAGTGGTGGATCAGATGCGGCAGGTGCGAAGCCCAAGAAGATGTTTATCCCTGGAGTGAAGGTGAGTGATGCCAAACAAGCATTTGAGAGGAAGTCTTCCCTGAGTGGCCCGTCCACCCCGAGCCCTGGTCCGGTAAAGTCCTCCACAGTAAAGAAAGTTGGGGAGCCTGTGGTGAACGGGAGCAGTTCTGCAGTCGCCAACGTTACTGAATCTGCTGCTCGTGCCACAGATAATGCAGAAGAAGCAAAAGTGAGTAAACCACAGCCTGCTCAAGATACTGTCAAGTCTTTGAGTAAGAACGAACTGGTTCAATTAGAAGCGGGTAAAACTTCAGAGTTGGTGAATGAGTCGGAACCCATGGTGAATGGAAAGAATAACTTGTCATCAGCAGAAAATGAGGATGAGATGGAACTGAAGCTGGTTCCTGCCTTGCCGATCAAAGACAAAAGCTCGGAGCAAGAGGAGGCGAGGATAAAGAAGCTGAAAGAGGCTAGGGATATAATCAGCAACGCCATAACAGAAGAAAACAAGAAGGATGTAGGAGACATCATGAAGAGGATAGGCCCAGGAAGGCCTCCGGTACCCGCTGTCAAGACAAAGTCTGTAGCTGGTAGTGGGCCTTCTTCCCCAGCTATTCAGGTTCCTGACAAGAAGATTGAACCCGAGAAAAGTGATGCAGCTGCTCCGGAAAAGAAGTCTTCTAAGGTTGAAATTGTTCTTAAGTCAGCCACTTTACCAAGGAGGAAAACGTCGAAGGCAGAGATAAAGCTGGATTATCCCAATGGCAAAGTGCCACAAGGTTAGTCTCTCTTCTAGTGTTCGATATACAGTTAGACCAATTTTTTTCTTTATGCTAGTTGAAATTGTTGCAGAAATGCTGTACAGTGTATTACTTTTCTACAGAAAATGTCATCAGGCTTTAAAGTGTGAGTGCCTTTCAGACTGAGAAAACAAAATTGACAATTCAGAAGGACTGTAGTAACTCAAGTATTATTACAGCAGATTTTCGTATCTTCTTTGCTCAAATAAAAGCTCCTCTTTCTAAGGCTATAATTATATATTTAATGTGATAAATTGTGAGATATTATGAGTTATGATAAGCACATAAAACTACTTTTATAATCATAAACCAATAGACGTGCAGTGTTCCAGTTTAATGTAAGCTTATAGGACAGTTGGGCTGGATATGCAACATGACTTATTAATGTAGCCTTTTTTAATGAGTTTAACTACATGTTAGAATTAAAATATGTTTTCTGATGGGAGAGTTCGACACACAGAAAATTTCTGCCGATAAAGTGTCAAAATGCAGTTTAGTGTGAAATGTAATTAAATACATAGCACAATATTGGCTATACAAAAGCAGTACTACATTTAAACAAAATGTAGGACTGTTAGTATGTTTTCATGTAAGTAAAATCTTATTATAAAGTACACAGAAGTTAGTGAATTATGTACTTTGTACTGAAACTCCTTTAAACTGAACACATATTACGGTAAATTATGTTAAGAAGGTTATTTTATTCTTTAAAGTGATAAGTTCTTTATACTGAAGTTTTTTTTTACAATGAAATAAGTAAACCTTTTTTAAAAAATCCCAGGAATACATCTTTTATATTTGAATAAAAGAATTGCAAAAGTACATTTTTTTTTTTTCGAAGTTAAAGACGGGATTACTCAGAAGGTCAGTTCATAGTGTGTCTACTGTATTGTAAACGCTCAATATCATGACACCTCATAGTTTTCAGGAAAAATGTTTTAACAGAATAATACACGAGAGAGGGGAGGGGGTTACTAGTACTGTAGATGTTTTTAGATATTTTTGAAAAAATTTTGACCCACTCTTAAATGCTGTGCATCAGTCTATTAATTTTTTTTCTTAAAAGTAGGTTGATTTTAGTAGCAGACATATTCTGAAAAATAGTGACACTTTAGAAGGGAATATTCAAGCTCTCCATGCAACCAATTGCATAAGCATTGTGCTATAATGTGTTTCTTCTAGTGAGATCCAGGGGCATTTTCTCATACTTTTTGCCACAAGATAGTTGAGTACATATTATTTACTGGAATTATTATTGATTGTACGAGATAGTTTTACAATTAATAAAGTGATATCCATAAAGGGCATCTACAACGTGTCTTCAGTTGAAAATCAAGCATACTGTACTCATAGCTAACAAACACTTACCTAACTCCTAGCGAGTGCCAAGTGCTATACAAGTTTCTTTAACTGTTTTTGTTAAAATTAAAAATTAAAAAATTAAGTATTATTGGAAAAATTGTTTCACATTTACGTATTACCAAGCAGTGTCAACAAATGGAATCAAACTGCGTGAATGGAGGACAAAAAAGCTGAGAGAGGCTAGGGATGTAGTCAGCAGTGCTATAATGGAAGAGAACAAAGGGCATAAGTCAGCATAATAATGTTACATATTTGGAATCATAGGAACTACACATAATGTCATCAACAGACAACTAAATGAACTTCCTTAGAACAATGGGTATATTAACAAATGCAAGTGGTAATAATGTACATAACAACGAACGTGATACACTAAAACACACTGCCCACAAGGTGAAATAGGTGGCCTGAGTTAGCAGTTACTGACATGCTAGAGAGGAATTGTGTACATCTTGTCTACAGATTTAATGAAAAGAAACACGTCTTGTTGGGATTGAAAAAAGTACAACAAATACTTTTTTGTGCAATTATCTTCAAATTTTTCACAGTTACTCCGAGACAAAAATGTAGTAACTATGCTCTATGTTAGCAAACTTACCATTTAAACCAAAAACTGCTTATAACTGTTATTCATATTTTTAATTTCATTTTAAAAAAGGTTGAGGTGTGTTCTGTACAAAGAATGTATACAAATTATATTTGGACAACCCTACATGGAATGCTTGGTTTGTAATAAGCAGTAAAATGTCAGGTGTTACTTTATTTGGTTAAAAAGTATAATGTGTGTGATGCGTGGTGTGTTACTGTAGTGGAGTTCCGCACAGAAGTGGCTCAGATGGTGGGAGGGGCCACACTGCCGATCATGCCCAACAAACTGAAGAACCAGAGGTCAGAAGTGGCATTCCCTGTCGCAGCGGCTCCACCAGTGTCTCAGCACAGGTCAGGATTTACAGTATTTATGTTGTACCTGTACTTGGTATTGGGCTCGCACAGTATGTCAGTGATCATTTACATATATACTTGGTTCTTATTGATTACATGCAAGCCAAGGGTAGAGAAAAATATTTGTAAATGCATATCAGTTCATAAGTGTAATGGGCAGTGACATGGTACTCGTACGAGTCGTACTCATAATGTAGAAAAAGTAGTACAGTAGAAACGAAACCTGTTTTCAAGGAACCTTAGGAAAACATGTTTTATGCACAAAATTTTGTATTTATATCTACATGGACACAACACAATTGTAACGCTAATTATAATGTGTATAAACAGTCTGCTGTAATATTCTATGATTGTGCAATTAATGGGTCTTTAAAAACATTTCATACATAATAAAATATTAATAAGGAAGTTAATTTGTTGTTGATATAAGTGGCTTTGACACTCATATGCTGTAGGTTCGTGATACAGTCAAACCTCTTTAATACAAACCTGAAGGGACCAAAATTTTGGCTGTTTGTAATAATGAGGTTTGTATTAACAGATGTTCACTAAAATCTATTAAACATTAAAGTAATAATTTCATTTCATGTCACATTCCAAGGGGAATAAAAATCACTTTGTATTAATGAGAACTTCGTATTAACAGGATTTGTATTAATGAGGTTTCACTGTAGATACCTTCAGTTTTACAGCTGGTATAAATGTAATTGGCAGACTATGCTAATGGTACTCTTCCAAACATAAACTATTCTGTGGACTTGTCTATAGGTTATAGCTTGGACATTGTGTTTGAAACTTTACTATTTGTCATAGTTGTCACCATTAACATAATAAATAGTGATGTAACATGCTTTGTGTGAGAAATACTAGTGTTGTTATGAACACTAGGAGATAATTGATGGGAAAGTAGTGGAACCAGGTAATAAGTATGTGTGACACTGTGTGCACATTGTGCAGATATGTGTTCTCAACTCCTATTTCACTGTAACTTGTGGCTAGACGGTGCAAGTTCTGTGACTAAGAACAGTGGCGGCCGGTCAATGTTTTGAGCTCAGTGCTCTGAATATAATGTCCTTCACCCCCTCCCTCGCTAAATCACTAACCTTTCTTTCCCTGCTAATAACCATATTTTTAATTCAAAGGTATAGAAATTTTGCTTTACATGTATTGAGAAATTGCACTGCGTTTCATGGTAAGCAGTAATGTAGCCAATAAAGAGTGTTGTAAAAACTTTCAACTTAAAGATGTTATCTACAATGTATAGGTACTCGTTAAATACACAAGCCATGGAATGCCACTTGAATACCACTAAGAGCAAATTAGTATCCTACAATTTCAGTTTCTGTACATTTGTTCTTACTGCGTTCCCTCTGTGTTTCCTCACGATCAATGTGAACCCGACTCCTAGATAAAATGCCAACAATATCGCATGTGAGACGTCTTAAGACTACATTAGAGTTCGGCTTGTCTAAATGCAGACGCAACTTTATAACACACGCGAAGTAGGTCTACGTATATCTTCAGCCGCGCATCGGCATATTATTTTGATACGATTAAATAACTATTCCGAAAACTATA
>PNEQ01063957.1:0-15673 GCA_003012365.1 Medauroidea extradentata | reverse complement strand
AGCCTTGAAGTAAAATGCACGGAGTCATATACAGTGTCCTTCTATTAACTTTCTCTTCCTACTCCGCTTCCGAACCCACGAACCCTGAGGAAAGATCTCGTGTCTTGTCTCTGCCTAGTAAACTTGCCGCTAAGTATAGGCGATAAGTTTTCTCAAGTCGTGATTGCGACTGAATGAAACTCGAAATTGTACCACTACACTATTTACTTAAACATACTGATAATGTAAATACAGTTAACATAAACACAACATTTTCATATTTATTTTGCGAGAGTTACAGTTTAATATGGTACATATCTGTTAGGGAAATAAACTAACAAAGCACAACTGCACGTTCAATTCAGTCATTGTCGTCTTTATTTTCACTGCCTGAATTATGTAGCCGTTGCCACACCGAGTTGTCTTCCGAGCCATCCAGCTTGCTCGATATTCCCGTAACCTCGAAACCCTTGGTCACTATTTCAGCGGGAATCAAGCTCCATGCTGTCAGGATCCACTGACACAGTATGTAGGGAAACTCACGTAGTCTGCCAGTGGACGTCAGCTGATAATTGGCACTGCGCATCCATTCGTTGTACAACCTTGTAAAGTTATGGGCGGTTTATGATTGACAACATCCAGAGGTTGCAGCAGTTTGGTTAAACCACCTGAAGTAACTGGCATATCACATTTTCCTTCCAACACACGAGACTTCACCTTAGGCGTAAAATGTCCCCGGAAGCTGTCCAGCACAAGCAAAGACCTTTGTCGCAGCATTCCTTCTGGTCGTCGGTTCCACACAACATTAAGCTATTCAATAATTAAGTCCACAGTCATCAACCCATTTCCATTCACATGCACGATAATCCCTGGCGGAAACTTGTCACTGGGAAGAATTTTCCTTTCCAAAAACTACGAACAGCGGTAGCTTGCGACTGTCGGCAGTTATTGTCAGCATAACCGTACATCTTTGCTTTTCAGCACAGTTAGACAGCTACAACTGCTTGAATCTGCAGTAGATAGCATGGAAGCGGAACTTGTTGCTGCAATGTGGCAACAGCGCTCGCGCGATCAACAGTACAGCAAGGTAGCCTGGCCACACACGCATGCATGCGCTGTTGTCACAAACAAAGCAGTGTTCAAGGCCAGCGCAGCTGTGTGCAAGCGGACCAACATAGCTGACGTAAACACATTGTACTAGCGTGATGCAGGCTTGTACTTGAAGTCGTTTGAAACGTAATAAGTTCAGGATGGGATTATACATGGAATATAATTTTTTGAGAATTTTGGTGTTATAAATTGAGGGTGGAAAGGACTATACACGAAGGGGGGGGGGGCTGTACATGAGTAAGTATGGTAATTAAATAGCTGGAAGTTTGGAAAAATAAATGTTTCTTGCAAAGACTGTCTAATGCACGTCATTTTAGGGGAATTATTAATGGTTTGATTTCACAGAGAAGCGCTCTAATTGCCTACCAAGTTTGCAACCAGGAATGACTGTGTGCCACACGGGAGTGATATGTGGATAGTTGGTTTTTGGCATCTCGCAGTTGTAATTTACTTTGTGTTGTAGGTTGCTACAGTAAAATTGGTGTGAGTCGTGCTTCACTCCCCTCCGACCCCTATTATCTTTGTTGTAGATCACGTTCCAGAACAGGGCAGAAGACCGTACACTACAAACACATACTTCACTGTACATTTCACAGATGATAGATCAATACTAGAGGAGTATTTTCCTAAAAGTCCCCACTCCTCTCCATGGAGCTTCCCTCCCACCACCCCCTTAAAGTTGAACGTAGACATTTACATAACCATTGATATCTCTGCAACCAATGATCGGATCAATACACTCCTTCTTTTGGTGTAACGTATAATGTAGTACAATATTAGTCCTATACACTGTTGCGATAAAATAAATATTTTTGCAGTGATTTTAGAAATTAAGCAAAGAAATTGTTTTTTTACTTTTATGTTTTTTGTTTTAGCCTTATAACTTGTTTATTAGCAAACAAATGGTAAAATGGTTCCTGTAGAAGTTAGCGTGCATTTTTCTGAACTTGGCTATACAGTATAAGATTATACTTAATTCAATTAATATTTACTAACTTCAATTTTTTTACAAGAGTGAAGATCTTGTACTTCGCGATGCACTGATCACTTCTCCACGTTCTACGCTCTGGTAGTACAATTTACTGAAGGTGTTGTTCCTCATACAGCCATCAAAATTAAAATAGTTGTTGTTACTACGCTGTCTATATTGTACTTCATGAACTACAACCCAACTTCTGCAACATATATGTACGTTATTACATGAACTTAAACTATCAGATAACAATTCACAATAAACATCCCAAAAATATGGATACACTTATTTAATTCAAGGCAAAATCACTCTAGTGCGACAAACAGGGCATTCGAAAGAAGGAAAACTAGTATAACACATACAGGCGTCATGATGAATATGTTAATTTTAAATGTAGGTGCTAATTTAAAATTATTTTTAAACCAACAGAGGTGTAAAATATAGCTGAAATAGTGGTATATTTCAGGCCTTCTTATTTTATTTACATTCCTTTCACTGATAGTCCTCAAGTAGTGGTTTAGAACATACCATGCCTCCAACTGTTATGCACTCATCCTTGTCAGAGGTAACCACGAGACCATAAACACATACAGCAGAATTGTGGAGGTGATGAATGAGAGAGCTTTGGCTCTGTAGTGTTAGTCTGTATCTTCTGGCTTGATAATTTTGTTTGGAAAACCTTAAAGTTAAAATTACAGTACTCATCCTGTTAAAATAGCACATTAGGATTTAATTAGATGTAAGACACTGGTGATGACTAAAAACTGATTTTCCTAGCAAGCCAAATTTTAAATATACCAAAATGTTATCTACTAATTTTTGTTTTTAGTTTAAATATTATCAATTCATGTGTATGGTGAGTATGAGCAGTAATGTGCCTACAAGATAGTGAAGAATACATCTGCTTTTATATTTATATTTAAATAGCCATTGCCAGTTTCCTGTTGTAGGTGTAATGATTTATGTCTGCTCATTTGTAATACACTTTTCTCAAAAATATTCAGGGTGGCGACAGGGCGGGAAAACCGGGAATAGTCGGGGAATTTTAGTGGCCTGAAAAAGTCAGGGAAAATTCCCCGCCCCATCTCCTTTTTCGGAAATCGAAAAGCAATAGTTAAAAATCAGTTAAAATGAAGTCTACATCAATGGAGTAGCGCGGACTGGCAAGCGTGAAGACGTGTCTGGTGCCTTTCATCGGATATCAGGGTACCATAATCCCAGGGAAGAAAGCCATAAGTAGCTGGGCCCGCTGCGTCACATACGCCACTTTTATACGTAATCTATTCGTTTACTGCTTGACGCTTCCTTCTAATGCGGAAGGCTGATAACATGTTCACTTTTTTTTTTTTTTATTTTAGTGCGGTATACTCAGTTAGTGTCATAAGCAGCTACCGGCTTGTAAAACGATACATACATCTATCTTTTGTAACATGAGAAAGCAAACTTGCATCCTGCCATGCTTTTTTCTTTCTTGTTGTTTTCATCAACTTTAATTTGTAACACACAGTCGCCTATTGGAAAGAAGGGATGGTAGAAAGGGCGGATGGAATTCTATTTTTAGAGCAACAGTGTGTGCTTGCTTGTGAATATAAGATGAGTGAGGCGGCAAGGAGGAAGAACTTAACATGACTGGAGATAGAAGAGAAACCCCTCTGGGGTGGGGGGTGGGAGGGGAATGAGAGCTAGGAGGTTGTAGAGTTACAAAAACTGGTTAAAGTACTGCTTTACATGCTTGTGGCAAACTGGCACACTTCACAGGATCTCTCAGTGAGTACCTCTACAATACTCATAAAATTACATTTTTCCACGGAATTTTTTGTGTAATCTTGTATAATACTGGGCTTTTCTATTGTACGTAGTATGTAATCATGAAATATGTTTATTATCGGATGAGAATTTTTTCCACACATAATTTATTTGTGTACTACATGAAATTGTAAATTTAATTTCCCAATGTAACGATGTATTACTCTGAATTTTTGACATCAATTTAAATGAATTACTTTAGTTGCAACTGTCTGTTGTAATTTTGGTTTAATTATTTTATTTCAACATGCAGGATTAGAGTACGCAAAGTATATTGTTTATATTGTGTAAACTGTGTAATGAATCTGTGTTTTCTGAGGTAAGAAGTTTTGACACAAATATTTTTTCATGTGGTAGGCCTTTTAATTTGTCGATTGTGAGAAGCCATAAGTATTACTGTAAATTTTTTAGTCAAAATGTACTTAAGAATTGTAACTTTCAGTTTTAATTTTTATATTATTATAGGCATACTTAAAAAACTTGCAAAAATAGAGCACACAAAATATGTTGGTGTGTTTACTATGCAATCAGTGTTTTCTGAGGAATGTATTTTTCATGCAAATTATACAAATCGTAGAAGTATTTTGGACATACATAATTGCAGCAAATGGTCACACAAAACCAGACAATACATGCAGACAAGCAAAAGGATGCTTTTGGTTGTTTACTTTTCTGTTTGTCTGCATGTACTGTCTGGTTTTCTTTGACTCACAGTTTGCTGCTATAGCGTATGTCCGTAATATTTATTTGATTTTCAACTTGCCCCATTGCAAGAATGGTTTAGAAACAACACAAATTTTTTGTTAGTAGTACATTAAAACTTGTACTATGTGCAAAGTGCATTGAATTGGACAAAGAAAAAATGATTTCTTTTATAAAGCATAAAAATTGGGTTAAAAAAATGTTATTAGGTCAGGGAAAATTTTCAATTTGGGTGGGAAAAGTCAGGGAATTATATTCCCTACAGTTTGTAGCCACCCTGTTAATGTAGAAAATCTTCAGATTATATGTTTTAACATACAGAGTTTCTTTAATACTTTTTAGAAGAAGGTTACCAATTTTATTTTGTTACACCTGCCAACACTGGTATTAGAGCCGTGGAATAAGACGTTTGTTTTTCTGAACCTTTACATAGAAGTGAATTTCTAAGCAAATGAGTTTAAAATGTGTCTAGATAAGGCAAGTACACTTTTTTTTGCCTGTTAAACTTATCTATGAACTGCATCAGTTTTTCCCCTCAAACTTCTTGTGGATAGTATAATTTAGCTGTAAAACTAATTATAAGTTTTCAGTCCCTCTCATCCATTACAGTATCGCCTTCGATCAATAGCGAAGCGTGGTCGTTTTTCAAGGGTATAGATACTACATCCGACAATTCATTCTGAGCTTGTGATGTCTACATGTTAGCAGGAATCCATTAATAAAAGTATGTTCTTCTAACTGATGTGTTAGCGGATAATTGTTCCTCGGATTTTGTACTCTACTGATTGGCAAGTGTATCTACCCATACATGTCTAATGTTTACACAGGGAACTCAGGGCTACTGAAGAATTTATGATCATTGACAAGTGCCACTTCCCTTGGAACACATACACGCTTCAATTCCGTCTTTGAGACATTTCCCCTAAATAATACACAATAAATTTTAATTATTCATTACAATAAAACAAAGTGAACACATTTGTAACTGCTAAAGTCTGTTACGATAAATTGTGTTTTGACTTGCTAATGTCTCTTGCATAAACAAAGATAATATATATATAACTATAAATGCTACAACAAGAAAAATG
This sequence comes from Medauroidea extradentata, assembly GCA_003012365.1. Taxonomy (NCBI): domain Eukaryota; kingdom Metazoa; phylum Arthropoda; class Insecta; order Phasmatodea; family Phasmatidae; genus Medauroidea; species Medauroidea extradentata. Next base: position 10,015 of record PNEQ01063957.1, on the reverse strand, counting down.
CATTGTGGTACTTGCTAGTACAGTAGAACCCTCTTATAGTGTTCCCACTTATAATGTTTTCCTGGCTATAATACTACCTTCATTTGGTCCCTAAAACTGTTTTGTAATAGGAAATTACCTTCTTATAATGTTTTCCCATTTATAATGTAAACATTTTTTCAGTCCCTCGAGAAACATTATAACAGGGTTCTACTGTATATAACATTAGGCCCATTTAAACTCATTTGCTCAGAAACACTCTACTGAATACAGGTTCACAAAAACAAACTTATTTTGTATTCCACATTTTCAAAATCAATATAAAGCCAGAAAGACATGCCAGCACTACAAACCCACATCCCTGTATGCTGTACGAGAACTGTTTTTGCCTTGCATTTAACAAGTGTTCCCGTATTTATGCAATGTTCATTATAGAGTGTTATATGTGAAATTCTTGGTTATGTATATATTGCAGCACCTGCATTTAAGTTCATGGTGTGCAATGTACATAGCACTATCTTATAAAAGTTTTAGTGCTGTATATTGAAAAATTTCTTCAACTGAAACGGAGCATCATAGCGCGGGGGGCAATGATTGGAGTGCCTCGAAGAACCAGATCTTCATTCTTGTTAATGGCGTTCAAAACTATTTTCAATATGGTGAAATTCAATCAAGTACTATAGTGGGAAGTAAAGTATAAGGAGGGTACCAGAAAGCCAGGGTATCGCACCCTGGATGTAGACTTACTACAGGGACCTAGGCATCTGTAGCCATAAGGGATGACATTAAATGAAGCCCTATAATGGAGAAGCGCCAGAATGAGAGGGGCAGGGAAAATGAGAGATCCCAAAGAAAACGTGCTGACAAGCAATATCATTCGATACAATTCCCACATGCAAAAATCTGTGGACCAACCCCACCGAGAATTTAACCTAGATCACCTCGATGGGAGGCAAATGCCCTAGCCACTGTGCCAATTGCGTCCCCAGAAAAGCGTAAAAAGAGAGTATTTTTTTAATTACAATGATAAAAATGATATTTTCAGTATTGTGTATTTTGCAGTTCAGATTTCACATGATGTCATAGTATGATAATAATCCACATCTTAGAATGACTAAAACACCGGTAGATAGTTACGAAGTTTAAGTGGAAATTCATTAAGGGGTTTGGATGTTATAACAGAATGAATTTTGTTGAATTTAAAGCAAAATTAACTAATCCTAAACACTGATTGAAGATGACCTGTCTAATGCCAGATAAATATCTTCATGAAGTTACTATGACTTGAAGAAATACCGTAAACACCCACGTACTACACGCACCCACGTAAGACCCGCACCCCCATTTTCAAATTCAAATCTGGAAAAAAAAAATTTTAAAATTTTTTTTTCTGACGCTAAAATACTACTATTCGCTTAAAAAAACGGCGGAATTGATACGGCTACGTTGGGTTTGGCCGGCCGCAATTCAAAACAATGACCAACAAACATCACAATACATCACAAGAAAACAACAGTGTTGATATTCAGGCAAATAAATTCAACTCGCCTATTTATTTACAAATGGCATCTTATACACGTAGAAAATAAGTTGGAGGAAGAAAAGGTGATACAGTCTGTACCCTAAACATCGTCGTTGTCATCATCATCGTCAACTCCAGACTCGTCACTGCCGCCGCTGTCTGCAGGGCTGTCCTCATCATCCCAGGTGTTGTCTTCACTCCCATCTAGGGCGTTGCTGATGCAGCATTTGCGGAAGCTCTTGATAACAAGCTCTTCTGGGATAAGTTCCCATGCTGTCTTGACCCACTAGCAAATCTGCGCCAAAGGTGGTTTCTTGAGCCTGCCTGTCGGGGTGTAGGTGTGCTTCGCTGTGGCCATCCACTCTGTGTACAGATGTTTCAAATGGACTTTGAAAGGTCTGTTCACGCAAACATCCAAGGGCTGGAGCATCAATGTCATGCCGCCTGGGACGATGACCTAGTCGGTGTTGCCTTCCTTAAGACTTTTTTTTTTTACGTTTTCAGTCAGGTGCCCTCGGAAGCTGTCCATGACGAACATGCTTCTTTTTCTTAGAAGGGCTCCGGGGCGACGTTCCCACACACACTTCAGCCAGTCGATGACAAATTGGTTGTCCATCCACCCTTTCTCCTGCGCCCTAACGAAAATACCTGATGGCGACTTTTCGTTTTTCGGGATGGTTTTGCGCTTGAAGATGACATAGGGTGGCAGTTTTCTTCCGTCTGCTAATATCGTCAACATGACTGTGTATCTCTGCTTCTCATTGCCACCTGTGCGCACAGTAACTGATTTCGCGCCAGTAGCATTGACTGTTGTGTCACTGGGCATTTCAAAATAGACGGGTGTTTGGTCAGCATTGCCCATCTGCCCCATGAGGTAGAAATGCTGCTGCCGTAACTGTATCACGTGCCGCTGATAAGCTAAAATCTTATCGTTGTAGGCCTCTAGAAGTCGCTGACAAACACTGGTTTTTCGTCGTATGGATAAACCATTTCTTTTATAAAAACGGTAAATCCAATTCGCACTAGCTTTAAATTCTTGATCTACACCCAATTCCTGCGCAATCTTCAAAGCCTGCATCTGGCACATCTCCGTCGTAACCGCATATCCAAAATGCCGTAATTCAGTTACGTATGCATGCAATATTTCTTCAACGAGTTGAAACTTGGCTTTCATGCCCCTGAAAGCATGCCTGTTCACATTGCATTCTTGCAACTTCACTTTGTCTTGTCGCCACTGCCTGATGCAAGACTCTGATATGTCGAATTTTCTGCCTGCCGCACGATTACCGGTATTCTCGGCCTCAGCTATCACTTTTAACTTTTCACCGGCAGTAAATTAACGAAGCCGTTTCAACATTGTACCGGGCTGATAACACTATGAAACGCGGAGAAAGAACAATGCCTGCTGTACACGACACAATGGCGACACGAAGTACCGGTAAACAGTCGCATTCCTGAGCATCCAGAACAACGGCCAAGTCATCCGCACAGTTGCCAAGTCTCCCGCGAGTGACAGCAACTCGTGCTGTCGCCAAGTTTACCGTTCACGCTGACCTTCAAAATGGAAATTTTCCATGTACGATGCGCACCCCACTTTTTGACATCCAAATTTTGGAAAAATTATGCGCGTGGTACGTGGGTGTTTACGATACCTGAGCCAGAGTACACCATTTTTACTAATTAATTTTAAGGAATTTTCATTGCACAATTTTTGATGTTAAAATATTCATACTAAGTATAAAACTCTAAAGTATATATTTTCGAGATGGTGGTGTGATGTTTTCACCTGTCTTTGATCCTTTGACTTGAAATCACAAAAACCATGGAAACTCGGTAAAACTTAAGAGTTTTTTTCCCTGGAACAGCCTTAATATAATTTTTTTCCTTAAACTTACATTGAATCAAGTATAACCTCGTATAGTTAAGTTCAGGAAAATTCACGCCACAACTTATAGAGTAACCATTTTATCGTTTGTTTGCTCATAAATAAGTTATAAGACTAAAACAAAATAATATACTGTAAATGTAAAAAAATATTTTTTCTGTGTAATTCCTAAAATTACGGCAAAAATATTATATCACAAAATTGTATAGGACTAATATTGTACTACATTTAATTGTGGCTAGCACAAAAGAAAGAACGTCTTGATCCAATCATTGGTTGCGGAGATATCAATGGGTCTGTAAATGCCTGTGTTCTCCATCTTTGAGGGGGGAAGGGGAAAATACTCCTCTAGTATTGATCTATTATCTGTGAAGAATTCAGCTTTACCGTAATTATTCCCGACATTAGTTGTTTTCTGGCCTTTATTGACTGAGCTAATGGCAACATACACCAACACAGATATGAATTATATAGTTCTGCTGTACAGAGAAGTGAAAGGTAATGCATGAGCTGCTGCACGATTGGATCATGAAATTCCCAGCGCAGAGACAACTTCATTACACAACTGTTACCCATAAACTGTGTGAAACAGGCACATTCAAGATGTGAGGTGGCACTGGTCACCAAGAATATACATACACCAAATGTGAATGAAGAAGTTCACAATGTTGTGGAGGAAAACCCATCAAGCACCCGTGCCATTGCACACGGAATGGAGGTGTCCCATTGAAACTGTATGGTGTGTTATGCACGAGCAACTGCTACTACATGTGAAAGGTGCTGGCATTGTCGCCAGCAGATTTTGCTCCTCGATGTGCTTTTTCACAGTAGTTCCTGCATCAGTACACAGAAGATCCACACTTGACATCCATTGTATCGTTTACTGATGAAACTACATTTACGCGAGATGGTTATTTTAACAGCAGGTACAGTCACATGTGGAAAGTTGTGAATCCTCATGCAACTGCCATAGTAACAAACCAGGAACAGTTTTCTATGAACATCTGGGTGGGTATTGTCGGTAATCATCTCATTGAGCCCTACTCGATGCTGCGAAGATTGAATGGACCTAAGTACTGCCAATTCCTGCAACTGACATTGCCAGAGTTCCTCCAGAATGTTCCGCTTGTGGTTCAGTAATGTATGTGGTTTTAACACGATGGTGCCCCTCCACATTACACAAGAGCTGTATGTAATCATCTCAACAACAAAATTTCCAGCACAGTGGATTGGAAGAGATGGGCGCTGTTGCTTGGCCAGTACGTCTCCGGACCTTATCCACTCGAAATTTTCCTGTGGGGCTACGTCACGGCTCGGGTGTACAACACACCCATTGAGTCAGAGGAAGATTGGCTGGATTGGATAATGGCTGCCTGTGACAAAATTCAAGATACACCAAGTGTTTTCGAAAGACTATGCCAGTCATTGAAACGCCGACTTATGTGTTGCAGTGAAATGGGAGGCCGCCAATTTGAACACATGTAGAGTTTTTATGATGGTGCAAAGTGACATGGCTAGTGCAGACTTTATAATTTGTCATATTTTATTTCATGTTAAAGTGGGGCAATCACGCCTATTCTGCTTTTTATGCACCTTGCTAACTTTATCACACACAGTGTTGCAGCACACAATCTCTAATTCCTCGTTGCATATGTGGTAGGCACTGTTAACACCGCCAACAAAGTTATGACCAAGATCAGAATTCTCATCAAACTCACCAGTACCTGAACAAACCCCTTCAACACAGAGTTAACACGGCATCTCAGCACCATAATAACTACAATGGTTGTCTGCACTGTGTCAGTACCAACAGAAAGTATGGTGGACACCAAAATACAGGCTGGTGTAGGCATCGCTACCAACCTGATTGAGAGGATAGACCTAACTATCGGGGAGCTGCAGGCAAAAAGGGAAATAAAAGTAATTAAAATCAGGAGCCTAAACTTAACACCTAACTGAATCAATTGGGTACATTATACCTCGTGTCACCTAATGAGCCTCCTAAACCAAAAACACCCTCACCACCACCATCTCTGCATAGGAATGGCAGTTTTCGCTGCCAACCAGCTGCACAGCTCAGTCACTTATTAGTGAATTCCACACCTGAGCAAGTGACCAACAGGCAGTGGGTTAATCAGTCAGCACCACTGTTGTAGAACAACCAGTTCTCTGCTGGTACGTCTACAAGTGCGAACTCGAATACATTTGTGCCTCCTAAAACAGTGATTAGCCAGGGATACTTTGCAAGAGATGCACCCCTAGACCCTGTGCTGAGGCACTGAATTTATCTAGGTTAATTCCACTGTTAAAGGTAAAGCTGCCTCTAGACAATCCGAACAAGTTAAGGCAAGAGATTCAAGATTTAGTCAAGGGTAAATTGTTTACAGCTGCTAAAGGCAGAAGAAAGTCCCAGAAGGTTAGTAAAAGGAATAAATTTTCTGTTGGAGACTACATACTTAGATGCACCAATCCTACAAGTTCTGTATTTGAAGAAGTCACTACGAAACTTTTCTTAATTTTTGAAGAACCATTATCGTAGAGGTTATTATTCAGAGTAACTGCTATGACTTAGTCACGACTGATGGAAAACCTACAGGCAGATGTAACATCACCCAGCTGCGTCCTTGTGTGTGTTCGCAAGAGAAGAATTTAGCTGTAAGCTAAAATATTATTTGGCAGAAGCATCAGCAAGTGCTTCTATTTTTAGCCATGAAGCTAAGTGATATTTTTTTAAGCTGAAGTTAACAGCAAGTTTCTGCATTCGTTAAGAGAATTGCGTTAGGTTTCTAAGCTTACGATGAGCTACAACTATGCTAGAGGAAGTTTCATTGTGGACAGCCTAAGATAATGCTTATGTGAAACATATGCCTATTGAGGATATGTATATGGAGTTATATTTATATGTTGCCCGACAAGTGAAACCTACGAGCCACCGGAGTGCTTAAAGGAACCTAATTGTTTATCATTCGCACATTTAGCTGCGAAGAAATTATTCATTGCTAAACAACTAGTATATCCACTAACCCTACATTAGTTCAATTAACACACCTACCAGCTACCTTATTCTATTTCTGCAAGCCTAAACTCAGAATGATTTTTGTTATTCCTATAAGTTTATCAGTATTTTCAGCTACCATTTATTATTGAATTCTATCACATGGGAAGTTTGTGATAAACAGCAGAGAACCTACAGTATTCTGTTTCTGTAACAACTAGCGTCTGTACTACTTACAGTTTTAAGGTATCCAACTTTGACATTTGGGATCTATAATTTGATTTTGGGAATGATATTCTTGCTGCCATATCCTCTTTGTTTCTTGTTCTCTTGCTTGAGATCAACTGTACGTTCTTCATGCTTGTATAGATTTGTTTGAGTTTTAATAATAAATGGAATAATTTATTGTATTGGCCAATTTGAGTATATTATTTCTCTTCACACAATGTACATAATTACGAGTCATTATGAAGAGTTTTAGTATTAGGTATTGTTGAATTTAATGTGTTATCATGTTGTCGTATGTCTAATGAATTTCAGTATCTTCTTGTTGTACTTTGCTGTAATGATTGTTTATTTTCACACTACATTGTTGAATGCATAGGCCATTGTGTACTACATTTTCAGAGATATTTGATAGGACAACGAGAAAGAATACGCTTTTTTTTTTCTTTTTCACTACCATCATTCCTTTACTGTAGGCAGGGTATTCTGGATTCTGAACTTTTTAGAGTGAGCTATGTAGTGCACAATGAAGTGTTTTACTACCAGACTCTGCCAATATTTCACAAGAGCATATTTCAGCTCCCTAAAAACATCAGATCAACACCAGTACCCACGACGAAGAAAAGAAGAGATTACAACAGTCGGCGAGTGTTTTGCAAAATCTCAGTTAGCTATGTAATTTTCACATCTTTAGTTATGTTTTAGCTCAAGTTTAAACTGTGTTATGGGGTATAAATATTACGTATGAATGCCATGTTGACATTTAGTAACGAGCTAATCATTTTCGCATCTGCTGATAAATAGAATGAGGCATTCTTTTAAGCAGCAAAGCCTATTAAATTCTGTAGTATAATGCTAATGAACTGTGCATCCGTTTTGCGTGTATTTACCTGTATGGTGAAGAGACCTGACACACACAGCACCAATAACATGGAATGCCAGGAGCAGAGTTGCTGCCGACGTCACTGTGCTGCATGTACCAACGTGACGCACACCTGTTACTCTTCTGCAATGTCACCAATAGCGAGCGCTGGCATGCTATTAAAATTGAAGAATTTCGAACTATCAGATGGAAGCTAATAGTTGAATTAACGGTTGTTATTTTATGTTCAGTTTCAGATATGTTCAAGAAGGCAGACTTCAGCTAAAGCTGTGTGAAATGGTGTTCATATTTGAAGTGTTCATGTTTATTTTTATTTCTTTTTCTGTATGTTTACGTAATTTCAAGTGTATACTACTGTATGTCTTCCAGTTGAACTATTCTTTCACTTTAACAACTATATAATTTTGGCCCCATCTAAAGTCTCATCATACTTTTATCATTCAGTTTAAAAACTCCTTCAGTTTAAGGACGATTTTTTTCAGTCCCTAGTCGTTAAACCGAGAGATTACTGTACTTAAAGTATATTCAGGTGCTATCTCCCAGGTATCTAAGTTTATCTACCTAGTTCAATAGCAAGTGGGGGCAATCTGTAATGGAATTACAGTTATCTGTTTTAATACTTACCTGGAACTAAAGAAACTGAGTGAATTAATATATTTTACTTATGCTGGTATTTGTGATAGAAAACACAATTTTATCAGTAATTTTATTTGATTTTGAAGCCCTTAATTAATGTGTGAGCTGTTATTTTAATTTTGAATAATTATTACTTATCAACTGTATTTGGAAAGAGTAATTTTACTGCTTACTGAGATATTCAGCAGAATATATTTTGGAATGTTAATTACTAATATACTATGCTGAATTATTTTTAAGTAAGAGATGTTTTTTTTTCTTTCCCCGAGGCGATTGAATGGACACTATCGCCAGCATCTCTCTTTCTTCTTCTTGGCTTAACTCCCATTCTGATAAGACGTATGCTGCAGGCAGTTAAGATGACACCTGTTACTACCGCTATCCTAAGGTTAGGAACTCTTGAAGGTGAGTTTAGTTTGAGGAGAAAGGTTGAACAAATATTGCTGCTTAACGCTGTTCCAAGGTGTTTTCAGATCGACATGTCAGTAATTTTAATTTGATAAATCAAAAGTGGCTCGCATACCTTCCACGAACACGTGGAACGCAACACAGAATGCGTGAATTTGCTATATTAGCCACCGCGCTTTAGAATATCTCACACTCGCCTCTGGGCGCTGTTGAAGGTGGGGTCTATACTGCTCTCCCCTCCAAGCGATGACAGCGCTCAGCGTATTGGAACAACAGTGGTGGCAAACTTTGGTACTACGTAGTCCTTACAGTCGTGCTGTCTGTCCTCAGCTGTTACATGGTGTGAGTGAGAGGTGGGAGGGTTCGGTCCTTGAAGGGAGGAGTGGGGGAAACTCGTCGACCACTTTGCACAAAGTCTGGTCTGTGCGTTGACAGTGATTTGGTTTTGAAGCTTGCAGGAGTTAGGACGTGGGGGTGGGTATGCCGTAAGGGGTGAGCCGCTCCTGACAGTGCATTTCTTCCAACGACTTTACCAATAATAGTACAGAACTCCTTTAAAATTTTTACGTGAAATAAGAAATACATTTTCTCAATCGGTGTTGTATCGTAGACAAAGTGGTCACATGACCAGATTTTGATGTACAACTGGTAACTATTTTTTATCAAGCCAAAGAACGAATATCTACCAGATCACAAATTACACTCCATGTTAAAATTCAAAATACATTCACATTTATTAAAGTGGTAAGGAATAAGTAGTCATTTCTACTGGTTTTCATTGGTTCAAATAACCACTTATATTTCACGAAATACAGTAATTTGTTTGTCTTATTTACATATTTAGCTTTAATTACATGTCAATTTCCTCCCTGATAATAAAATAGGCCCTACTACACTGCAGTCTAACCAAACTTCTTTGAACTCCGACATGACAATCCAAAGAGAAAACGAGTACGATAAAAATCTCGTCTTGTCACTTCTGTTACTATGTACTTATTTATTCTGTGTCATGACCACGGCCGTAGAAGTACAGGTCTGGACACTCGCTTATCTACCAATGTATTTTGCTTGACCCCCTTGTTTGGCTGTAGTTCGTCAAGTTACCGAGAATGTTGTACTTTTTGGCGCTGTAATCCAGGCGGTCGGACTCAAAACTCCGCCCACTTTTTTCCATTTTTTATCTTAGTGGGAAGGAAGTGGGCGGAGTCTGAGTCCGACGGCCCTAACTGCAGCGCCAATAAAACACAATATTCTCGGTAACTTGGTGAACTGCAAACAAACAATGTGACGTGCACTGGCACGTAGCACTTACTTGGCCTCTTATCACACAGTAATGTCAATTTTTTTTGTCGTAAAATGTTTTTTTTTTTTGTAATAACAAATTAAGTAGTCCAAATTAACCAGGTATAAGGATGTATACGGCGGGATCCAACCTATTAATTGGGGATGCGAGTAGAGAAATTTACATTAAAAATTTATTTT
>PNEQ01063956.1:0-15674 GCA_003012365.1 Medauroidea extradentata | reverse complement strand
AAATTAAAAAAAAGTCAGTTTCAAGGTCAGCTTTTATATCTATATATGAAGACATATCAACATCATTCTGTTTATTTTTACTAGCATTATTAATAGCCCTCAGTCTCCTCTTTGCAATGAGATAACACATGACTTTGTATCTTTTATGGATATCAAGATATTAAACAATACAAAAACCCTTGAAAATGTAAATTTTGGTGCACTGTACCGGCCATTTTGTTCTGTAAAATCAAAATGAGGGCAGATAAAAATCAATAACTTTGGGTTTGAACTGTTGAAATATGTACATTATGTGTGACAAAATTTCAAATTTTTTCAAAATGGGTCAGCAACCACCCTTGGGTGATTTTCCATGGAATGACCCAAATGAAAAACATCTGAGGGGCACTTTTGTTGGTGCCCCAGCCCTATGCTGTTGATGCACCGTTATTACGAATTTAATGTAGTAATGGATAGTGCAGTAAATTGTTTGAAATAGTGGTCATAAAATTTGTTTGCTCCTTACAGCAACAATACTGCTGTGCATAATGATAAGGGGTTTGTTCTGTTTTGTTCATAAATGAATTACATTATTACTATTATATTTAAAAGTAATTTTTGTATTGTTAACTTCATACAACAAATAAAGCCCATAGTCCATCCAGGGTGAACTCAATTTCTTTGGTATGGTTTATGATAGAATAGGGTCTTAGTATGGCTTTTATTGTTTTTGTGTTCTGGATTTGGAGATGTAAAACTTTATTTACGTACCTTACATATTTCAGTTTTGTAAACGTTTAACTTTCAGTTTTAAAGCTGTGCAAGTTAGGGCTAGGACTACTACCATGTAAAGTTTCTAACTAACTTACTCGCAGTAATCATAAAGGGTTCAGAAGTTCAGTTCAGCTTAACCTACCATTTGGTTGGAATTTTTTTAAAAAAGTGATGATAATTCCTTTAAATCATTAAACTCTGATCTTCATTTTATGTAAAATCATGCAGCTTGTATTGTTGGAAACTGTGTATAGTACTATTGAACAATTTTTGTTAAAATCATTTACTTCTTTGCAAACTTTTTCATCAATTAGCCCTACTTTTCGTGTTGGAGAAACTTGCTGGAAGCAATGCTTTCTGTACTTTTCTATAAAGAGAAGATACATACGTGCTTAACATAATGACACCAAATTCACCAATAAGTGGTGCATGTCACTCGAGAAGTTGGCTTTTAGCTGCAGTGTTGGCCCTTAGTTCATGTGTGATTGTGTTTGTGTGGATAAATTGCATGCTGGCAGTGGACAATGGTGCAGTCAGTGGGCGTGAGGAGTCAGAAGGGAGATTATCAAACATAGCATTTTTACATGCCAAATTTGGCATTAATCAATGCATACTTTGTTTTGAGGTATGGTATTTAATTTTCATCATATGTAAATAGTATGTAAAAAAATTTGTAAATTCATTGTTTAACTTAAGTTATCAACTGTTTTGTTATAAAATGTTTTTCATTTTGAAAATTAGCATTTAGTTTAATAAGATATCGTAAAAATTGAATTTTGTTAAACATGGTTAACTAATTAAATGTTTTAGTGGAAATAACTCATACAGAGATAAAAATTATTCATATTTAGCCTATACCCTTTGAAAAGTAGACTATAACGTATGTCATCAGAGTTTTAGTGTAAGATCATTCCATGTGAAATCAGCAAATGTGGGTTGCTCCGCTATTTTTTTTTTTTATATATGTATAAATTAAAAATGGTTACTATCATTATCCAATAGGTGAAAACCATTTTCATTAAATTTTTATCTCCCACCATATTGGATATAGGCCCTTTTGTGTGGTGGTCCGCGCAGCAAAATCAGCTATTGCAACCATTTAACAAAAAAATCAATATTAATTTCCCATTACAGTTATGTAGTTCCGGTTTTCACTAACATGCAGATAAGGTTTCAAACGTTTTACTGCTAGGGCTTAAAGTTTGGGTTTCAGAAGTTTTAAAAGCATTTTTAACCCCTTGTAGGTTAGAAAGGGATATGAACCACAAACTTTCATATTTTTTTATTAACACCCTGGGTACCCCTCCTGCTATAGGTGATTCGGAATAAAGTGAGCACTCAAAAAAGCCCTGATTAATTTCTATTTTCTGCCAGTTTATATCTTTCCGCTGCATGTAAACATCAACATTGCCACGTTCTGTTATTTACACAGGCTTGTATAATGTTTACATTTACATTACACAGCTCCGATAAATTTTAGCTACAATATTTACTCATTAAATGCACGGGTGTTGAACATGTGCTAAACTTAGTAGTAATCTCAGTTATAAATACATGAGAGTAAACGTCTCATAACACTGGTTTCTCTGCGTCTACTCTAACAACGCTATCACTGTTACGATTCTCGTAAATGCATACACAGTATATTCAAACTTTTAAATTAAAACCGCCGTTAAAACACACACACGACACATGCAACTCAAAAATTCAAGTTCCTTTCAGCATACTGCAATGAACGACGACGACGCACGTAGAGAGAAACAATAAATAACGTATTTTTTAATGTGTGGAACAGGGAAAAAATGCTGTTTCTATTGCCAGATACTCAGGCCGGCGATCATAAAACAAAACAACTTACATTACTGTTGGCTTCACATAATTTAGCTATTATATTCATAAACAGTCACTTCTAATACCTTTGAATGTGTTTATCAGAAACCCATGTTCATTACATAACGCACAAACAAACAGAATGACGCAATTCGCATCCTAGCGAAGCGGCGAAAACCTAACTCTGATGCCATCTATCGGTGAAATTTTATACTACCTCTGTGGCCCGAAGCGTTAGCGGCATGTGCCAACCATAATCGACTCAGTTGCGTCGCTTTGTGCTGGCGCTAATTAAATAAAATTATAGTCAGTAGGTATGTCAATAAGAACTTAAATAAATATTTTAAAGTATATTAATTACAGTGAAATTGTTTGTATTTGATGTTTGTGACGAGTCGCTCTGCTGCTGCCCCACGATGGGCGTACAAATGTGACGCGGCCGATTCACGTACTTCTTGTCCCACGATGGGCGACCAAAATGTGACAGGTCACATTTTGGGCAGACAAAAATGTAGCGAGTCGCAGTGCTCCACGTCCACGACTAGCTCAGCGACATCAACACAGGGCGTGGGTTCTCCCAACGTAGCACGAGACAAGGAGTAAATCGGCGGAACTTTCACAAAAATTTTGGGGTTTATTACATGAAATTACGTTCCAAATTTATACATTGCTCAAACTCCGACTGCAGGGAGGCACCCTTTTAAGCAAACAAAAGAAAAAAAAATTAAATTTTACGAACTATATGCTTGTGATCACTGAATTTATCAGTTTCTCTTAAACAGAAAACAGAAAAAACCCAACTTCACAAATCACTTAAGCAACAAAAAAAATATATGTCAATACTAAAGTTTCAGAACCACCCGCTCACGGCATTTAACCAGCAGAACCCGATCGGTTCTGCCTCCATCATCACGCCACTCCCGCACGACCGTCTCTGCTGCCATCTTGAATCCGACAAAGCTGCCCTTCGCGCGCAAGCTACCCGCGTTGCCCGTCAGTGGTGCCGCCCTGCGGCCATTACAGGAAACAACTTAAAATATTACGTTTTTACATAACTATCTTCTCAAAATACATTTGTTTGGCAGCTTTCAAGACTTGTTTGTAGATTCTGTTATGATTTTTACAATAATTAATAAAGGTAGGGTCATTAGAGAGCTTTGAAATTTTTATAACTGTTTATTATTCAAACAAGATATTTTAATGCCCTTGGATATCCAGCCTTTGAATGTAGCCCTAGGCTTTTTATGATGAATTTTTGGTGGAAAAGTTTGTTCGAAATGTAACATAAATATGTTTGAGAAAGACAAACAAATGTCATCCACATTATTTTTTTCAAGTATAAACAACCAGTCTGTGGATTGTAAGAGATTACAAAAAATACCTATACTATTTTCATCAGAGTGTCTTTTCTCTCAGTAATACCTTTATGGGAATGCTGGGATTGATTGAAGAAGTTGTTTATTTTGATTGACTGGCCATAATGGTCTGACAGTCCAGTCCCTATGACAGAGCTTTGATAAGTATTCTCATTAAGATTAGTTAGGATGTTATCAATAGTGGTGGCTGACTTAAAATTTCCTCTGGTGGTCTGTGTGATGGTAATATAAATGTTAAAAAATCTTAATAAGTTAATAAACATTCTTGAGTTCCTATTATCAGTATTTGTGTTAATGTTAAAATCACTACAATTAACAATACTTTTGTGTTTAGAAAGCTCCTTATTCAACAACAATTCTAGTTCACTAAAGAATAGTTCAATACTAGAGTTAGGTGATCTGTATACAACAATTATTAATATTTTTGAATTGTTACCATTTACAACAACAGCAGATGCTTCAAAGTATTTTTCACAGCTTCTGATGCCATATGATACAGCATTTAAATTATTCCTAACAAAAATACAAAGACCTCCACTTTTAGACAGCACTTTACTATAACAGGACACTAGTACAAAGCCAGGTATATTAACATGTTCATTTATTTTTAACCAATGCTCAGATAAGCACAAGACATCACAATGAATGGAATCAAGAAGAGCTTGAATTTGTTCTATTTTATGTGAAACTGACTGAATGTTTTGGTGGATTATTACAAGTGAAGCATTCTGAACATTTACAGGCTGTTGTAACTTAGGCCTAAGCCTACATGTGGAATAAATACTATGGGTGCTAATTTTATCAATACTGTTTCATTTACATTTTTGTCAGATAAGCAACTGCTGGGGTATACATCATGGTTTACACTTAAAAAAACATTTCCTTCTGGAAGACGTTTTGTCTTGATAACCCACTTATCTAACATTGTACATTTTGTGAGTGGTTTTTGCAAACTATTATTCACACCATCTGCTTTGGCTTGGCTCTCTTTACTAGACAGCCATTTATCAAGAAAGGTAGGTTTTACATGAGGAACACCTTACTTCCTACTCACTATTTCACATATTTGGGAGGCTAAATATTCTTTACCTTTGATATTCAGGTGCATGCCATGGGAGGTATGCATATCCCGATCAAGACTGTGTACGTTTATGCATTTCACATTCGGGAACTGGGTGCACAGTTTTTCATACTTACAGTTTGTTTCTTGAACTGCAGCATTGACACAAGATGTGCTACCCAGGTCATGTCTGTGCGGAATGTTTACTACTACGACAGATTTACTCTTCAATTTTCGTAGGTTTTCCTCCAGGCTTTGAACTGCTTATTCCCCTTGGTCTCTTGTGACATTGTTGGATACACCGATTATCACAACAGAATCGTAACTTTTAACAAGAGACAAGTCTTCTCTAACACATCGCAGCACTTCATGCTGGGGGGCACCAGGTTTGGTGAAACAGACAGCACTAACACTTGCACTGCACTTTGAAACTTCAGAAGCTACACCCCGTGCATGACTATCACCAAGAATGAATACTTTGCTTCTCTTGTCTTGTGTAGGTACTGTGGTAGTTGTGGTGCTACTGTGGGATGAAGAATCTTCTTGAACAGTATGTTTTGCTTTGATTTTCCCGGTGGTCCCTTTGTCTCGACTTTGCCTTGAATCTTTCCTGTACTGCATATTATTCTTCAAACCTTGAGGTAGTGTGGAAATTCTTCTAGGCCGCAATTTATCTTCTTGTCTCGCAGGAGTTGAGTTGGATGGAAGAGGTGGGAAATCATAAACCGAGTTGTTTAGGACAGAAAACCGATTTTTAAGCGGCACAGGGAAATTTTGGGATGGAGAGGTCTGAAGCAGGGCTGTGCTTTGAGCCATATTTGTCTGCGCATCTATCTTGCTTGGTGAGTGCATCCTATGGCTGACAGAGAGTTCTTCTTTCAAAATATTAATTTATCTCTTTCAAGGATTCAATTTCATCTTTTAACGTCTGCACAATTTTCATATACTCACTTGCAGTCGTCGAATGCTGTTCTTCTATCACCTCAGTTGGGAGATTGTAGCCATTTCCGTTTGCACACATGGCACAGTGCCACTTGTTTTGTGGTATTTTATGCTCGTCCACTTCACAGTATCTACTATAATGATACCACGTATCACATTTCTCGCAAAGAATTCAATTTCGCACGATTTTCGAGCATTTACCGCATTTAGCATTATTTAACACTATATTTTTATGCGAAGCAACACCAGACCTCCTTACCAACGCCATTTTCTCTCCGATTACATTTGAAAACTGAATTTATTAAGAAAACCATGACGAGCATTCCAAATTAACTAAGCCTACAACGTCATAGTTTTAATTACTTTCAGGTAACAATAGAAGTTACATTAGTTTTCATTCATTACAATGAATACAAAAAAAAAGTTACCCTATTTCCAAGTTTCCCTGCCCAATATTAAAAAACATATATGTATGTCTGATAGAGTGATGGAATACTAATAATTTGATACCAGTCCCAAGTTTTTAGGCCACATAGTTTCCAAGTTATTAAATAAAAATTAAATATTCAGTTGTGACAGTTTTTTTCAAGATGGCGGATTTTCCCAGCATGGGAAACTTTGGGAATTTTCAGGATATCATTAGGAGATTGTATAGAACACACTCCAGAAGTTTTTATTTTGATAATAATTTTGTCCGGGTCAAAGTCTAAATGACCTGTACTATTGTTGTACTTGCTTAAAAAGGCTTAGCTATGAAGGAATAGAAAACATGAAGACTGTGAAGAAGAATTATTTTCTACTCCTGAGGCTGCCATTACATATGTAAATGAAGCTGCTGGATCACTAGGGGTCTCACCAATAAATATTATGAAGCTCAGTGATAAGAAAAACACAAAGTGGGAAAAACAACAATCAAATTTTCTACAGCAGTTAAACAAACATTGCTTGGTTCATTTGATGTCCCGAATTTCAAGGAAAGTGATGCAGTCAGTCTTGAAAGTGATGATATGGTCTACTTAATTGAAAGTATTAAACAGAGATTAAAAACATGTACTTCAAATACTGAGAGAAGAAAGGTAATCAGTGTGACACCTAAAAGTTGGACAATTGAAAAAACTGCCAAAGAATTCGGAGTTTTTGTCTACTTTGTTAGAAAAACCCACAACCATGTGAAATAATTGGGAATCCTACCTGAAGTAAACTTGAAGAAGCCAGGTAAAACTTTGTCACAGGACACTGTATCAAAGTAATGATGTAAGTAGGCCATGTCCTGGAATGAAAGATGCTGTATCAGTTTGCGTTGAGGGTAGAAAGTAGTTGAAACAAAAACGACTGATCCTTTGTAATTTGAAAGAGTTGTGCGTTAATTTCATGGAGAGACATCCAAATGTGACTGTTGGATTTTCCATGTTTTGTATTCTATGTCCAAAGTGGTGTATTCTTGCAGGACCTCATGGTACACATAGTGTGTGTGTTTGTAGAACTCATCAAAACATTAAACTCATGACGAGTGCTGCAAAACTTGGTAGCTGTATGGACCTCATAAAGAAGACTGTGTGTGACATTGAAAATTAATCATGTATGTTTGTGGAGTGCATAAATTGCCCACCAGTTGATGTTCTTCGATTGAGTGTGCATGGTGAAAAAGTATTTCTCAGGTACTAATAAAAAAAAATCATATGTTTGATGTTTTAAGATCCTTGTAAGACACATGATAAAAGTAATGGTTATTTTTTAGCTTCTGAAAGCCTGAAGTGATTTTTGAAGATATGTGATTGTTCATAAATTTTAAACCAGTTTGAACCACAAAACTTTTTCTGTAGGTATTGGTTACATACCAACAGGAATTTATACCTGCAGAGAAAAAAAAATTTCCGTTCAGCATTTTTTAGTTTACATGACTGGAAAGTTGGCAATTTTTAAAAATTTTTGGATTTTAAAAAATTATATCACTGTAAGGGTGAAAAAAAACACGGCAGTTTGAATGCATGAGGTCAAAGAGAGGCACGAGGGTTTTAATTAAAAAATAAAAAAGTTTGTGGTTTGTATCCCTTTATAAGCTACAAGGGGTTAAAAATGCCTTTTTTAAGCTTCTGAAAACCAAACTTTAAGCCTTTGTAGTAAAACTTTAGTATGTAAGACAGTTGTGTTTATATAATCAAAAGAAAGCTTGAAACCTTATCTGCATGTTGGTGAAAACAGGAACTACTTAACTTTAATAGGAAATTAAATATTGATTTTTTTTTGTAAATGGTTGCAATAGCTGATTTTGCTGCGCATGCCACCACATAAAAGGGCGTATATCCAATACGGTGAGAGATAAAAATTTAATGAAAATATTTTTCACCTATTGGGTAATGGTAGTAAGGGTAGTCAAATTATAAAAAATGCAAAATAGTGGAGCAACCAACATTTGCTCATTTCACATGGAATGACCCTTTAACTTTTTGTCACAACTAATACAGTAATGTGTTTGTTAAATAATTTATTAATTTTTATATAAAAAAAGAGGGATGGAGTTATTTTAACTAACCAATTCAATTATTTTATTAATATAAAAAGTTGTACAAGTTTTTATTTCTAAAATTTTAAGTTTTCAACACTTGGCTGTTTACTTTGATTTCCATACGAAGATTCAGCGTGACATATTTCTGTTGTAGTCTATACAGAATAAGTTTACCTGATTTTGACATTTCTCAGAAATATGCCTAACAGCCACAATTTATTGACCTTGTTGAAAAACAGGGTCTCTCCAAACCTGCTAAAATCAGTTAGGGAAACTTAGACTCTAAAGACTATAATAAAAAAAGTTATATTAGCAGTAGTATAACTTTATGCTTATAAATTACGAGTTGTGGTGGGAAATGATTTTGATCTGTCACCACTTCATCATATTGTGCCATACTCTTAACATTTATGATTTCGTAATGTACTAAAAGCTTTAAAGTTTGTGATTTGTCCAGTTTTCATTTGCATAAGTACATAAAAAAGATAATTTTTATGTTTTTAAAATACTCAAACAGAGGTTATATTTGTTTGAAGTTGAAAGTTTTGAGTGATAAATTCTGAGGTATAGTTTTGGTTGGTCAGATACAAACTGTGCGATTTTTCACAGTTAAATATATTTACTTTGTTTACTTACCATTCTAGCTACGAATGTTGATCTTTGCTATACACACTGGGTCGTTGGACACCCCAGCTCTTGAGTCGTATTCATATGAGTTTAAATACTTCAATGATGATGGGGTACAGTGTGTAGTGAGGAGCTCCAGTTCAGCATCAGAAGAAACATCTAGGTAACATAATATTCTGTCTTATTCATATACTAGAACAATCATCCAACATATCAGTTTCACAGATAGCTTCTTGGCTGCGACAAATTTCGGCTCATTTTATGAACGAATCGACAGACTCATCAGTAGTAATCTTTATTTATTTTCTTCTGTTGCCTTTTGTGTTTGTTCTCCATATTTTAAATCGTTGGATCACTAAAGATTGATTCTCCTGTAAAAAATTATTTACTTTCATGTATTTTTTTATTTTTAATTATTAAAATTTTTATCTTGGTAATTTTTTTCCAATACAATACATTTTATTTATTTGTTTGTTTTTTGTTTTAATTTTTGTGTAGGAGACCTGTAGCTTACAACATAGTTATTCAGTGTTAATTATTTAAGTTTGGTAAGTCAGTTTTCCTTTAAAATATAAAACCATTTTATGCAAATTTGGCCTTTTACATGTAATTAAATACAACTATGAAAGCTAAAAAATTTCATTACAGTAAAAATTGTCACAATGCATGTCTACAAAACAATACAAATGTAAAATTCGTTAAAAAATTTTTTGTCGAATTCCCCTCTTTAATTTTTATAGTTTATAAGGACTGAATTTTTCATAGCTTGATTTTTAGTTGGATTCATTTTCCTGCTTTAATGCAAAAGATTTTTTTTGTAAATTACATTTTTAAAAATAAATGTTCAACGTATTGGACAAATGAAACCGTTTAACAATGGGTACTCATACCGTTAAGCAATGCAAAATGGTAGCGTTGCGTTGCAAGTGATAACTCGGAATCTAGTAGAGAGAGCTTATAACCAGAAAGAGAAGAGAGTGATTTGTGTAAGTACTCGGACTGTGAGTGTGGAACCTGGTAAAGCGAGATCTCACTCAGAAAGAGAAACGAGTGGCTAGTATGAGTACTCGGAATGTGAGTGAGAGCTCGGAACCTGGTAAAGCGAGACAGTAATCAAAAATAGAAACGAGTGGAGAGTGGTTTACATGTGAACTCAGGAATTAGCATAGACTCAGTTTACTGGCAAATGTAAAATTTTGATAAGATGAACAGCGTATAATATGATAAGGAAAAACAAAGGCGGCACAGTGAATGATCTATTTTGCTTTATGAGACAGAGAGAATGTGTATAAAAAAGCTGAGTGATTGAATCGATTTCAGCATGCAAGAATCGGAAACCTAAAACTGTTAGAAGAATCGAGTGCTCATTTTATTTTCAATCAGTTCTGCTCATCACTCACGCACTCATTAACGAACAGCCGAAACCGCTGGAACTAGGGACATAAAATTTTGATAGTGGATTCCCCATAATAATCTGTTGTAGGCACCCACTAAGAAGGGATTTTTCAAAATTCAAAAATTAAGGGTGTGAAAAGGGGTCAAATGTGTTTTTAACAAATTATAGATACCTCATTAACTTGATGAGCTATCATTATTATTTTTGCTTCAAAATATTGCTTAAATACATGTTACCTAATTTTTTTAACTTATTGACATTTGGGAAGTAAGGGGGAGGGGGGTGAAACGCAGTAAAAAATGTTTTCAATCAATCCTCAATTTCTCGTAAACCAGTTGAGATATTGAGGTGATTTTGCTTCATAATGTTTCTTATGTACCTAAATTGTAGTTTGTTTTTCTAAATTCAACTAGGAGGTTAAAAACATGAAATATGTTTTCATTTAATCCTCAATTTCTCCTAAACTAGCTGAGGTGTCTGGGTGAGTTTCACTGCAAAATTCAGCTTACATAAAAACGTATAAAGCTATTTCAGGATTTTTCTAAATTTTAGGGTTAATGTTGTAAAAACATGTAAAATTAATTTTTGCAAAATTTCCCAAATCTCTTAAACTTGTGGTCTTGAAAAGACTAATTATAATCGGTATAACTTAGAACTTAATTTGTTCATAGACCAGGAAAATGCAGATCACCCAGGGGGTATGGCTGTCAGGCAATTAAATATAATACTATTTTCCAACCACTATGTACAGAGTTAGTGTTCATAACGCTTTCAATTGGTTTGAAGAGACTGATTTCATTGGAGAAAACTTCGTTTGAAACTGATTAAGGCATATAACCTAAAGGACAGTTTAACCATTAAAATATTTTAAACAGAGTTACTGTTTTCATTATTCCATGTGGGCACAGCTGTGGCCAGGTAGCAAGTCTGTTACATAAAATAAATGTGTTTGTATAGTATCACAATTTAAAAATAATTTTCAAAAAGTTATGAACAAATTAAAAGGTTACATTTGAAAGAAACCTTTCAAAACACGCCAGCTCACTCCTTAATATCGGTAGTCATGTTGCCTCACCACGTGCTTGTTGGTTTCAGCGGTGACACTTAATTGGGAAGAAACAAATTGTTTGAAGTAATAGAGTGTGAAAATCAAAGTGAAATATACAGAAACAGTAAAGATATACTATGGTACCACAGTTTACAAGTATATCTCACAAAATATCAGACAAAATGTTTGTTATACAGTTCTAAAAAAAACAAAATAAAGAGGAAGCTGATGTTATATACCGATAACGATACGCCGAACACCTCGCAGTTCGCACCCGGGTCCCATGCTAACCTTGAAACACCAAACAACCACACATACACAGTAGCCTCACACTAGCATAGCTACCAACCTAACAACACACAATTACACTATATTTAGCCATCCTAACTTATACACTACTCTAGTATTATCCATACATAACAGCTATGATTTCATACCTAGACGAGAAAACATAGATATTTCGCCCAAGTTAGTTCTTTTTGTACAAAGACAGTTTTACAGTAAGTAATGGTGCTTGAGAAGATTTGGTTTTTCAAATGTAGGCCTAGTTTGCAGAGAATTTCAACACTAGACTTCTTAATTAATTCTGTTTACATCCAACCTAACTATCACTATGGTACAAAATACACCTCAATATATTTAGTCATTTGTATACCTGAAAAATTTTTCTGTGATAGAAACACGAAAGTAAGGAAACGATAGGGGCAACACTGACTTTTGCATCAAATATTTTACCATCATTATGCACAAGGCACTGAACTGGCATGCAGATTTTCTGTTTTACTGCTTTTCTGTTTAAACTTCGAGTGGTAACCCTATGAACATATTGTATATGACTGTATAGCAAATTCCAGTGTATGGAGCTTTCTTTAGTTTGTTTATATCCAGTTGTTGTGTTGTGAGGTATAACAGAATAAATTTTTTGACAGTTTTTGAGGGCTTGAATGTACTGTTTATAGCAAGCTTGCTGTTTTTGAAGTAGTCTGTAGTTCCATCATCTGAAATTTGTAGATTTTTGTAAGTAAATATCCTCTTCACACATTAAAACTATTATGACTCAGATAATTTTTTTTTCTGCTTACAGTCTCAGTTGGTAGGTCACAAAATATATTCGTAGTTCATATGAATTATATCATTTCAATGTTAAGTTAAAGAAAAGAACAGTAATTACATACAAAATTTGTTCACTTTGTTAAAATTATTATTATTTTTTTTTTTTAATGTAAGTATAGCACATAGAGGAAAAAAAATTCTAATGTTCAGCAATAGTTGAATGTTCATGTTGCAAATAATTTATTTTTGTGTTAGAGGCTGCATTCCGTTACTGCTGAAATCACTGAGATTACTAAGCTTTTGTCAGCAGTATCGGGACAGTTTCATTGGTCAGTGGAAATAATGTTTTTCTGAGTGAGAATAGTTTCTGTATGATCGGCAATATTGTAATACAAGAGGTTGTAAATATAAACAATAAAATCAATCAACTGATATAAAAGTCTATGAAAGAAACAATTTAGCTTAAACACAGTTGAATAAATCATATTATATCCAAACTCCAGAGTATTTTACAAGTGAACGGTCATTCTAACCTTTTCTATTACTTAAGTATATGTGTTTATGTAAGCATACATATTGTTATATTGACCTTGTAATACTTTAGTTGGGTTTTTGTGCATCTGCCATAGCCACAAAAATCCTGTCATTGTGTTATCCAGCCCTCATAACATCCATAATTTCTTCACTCACTTTTAAAACTACCGCCATTACTAATTCCACTGTCACTATACAACCTCTGCAGCTCTAGTAATCTCAGTAATCAACTAGCCTCGCACAAGGTGCTCACACAAAAGCCCGCAAAAACAACTTTTAATGGTCTCAGCAGTTTCGGAACTGCTGCTGATGTTACTGAGATTATTGAATCAGTGAAATCTGTAGTAATGGAGCACGGCTGTAATGAGTAGGCCTAGTAAAGATGTTTTCTGAAATAAACACTACAGTGATATTACCGGTTTTATGTTGGGTTTAGTCAAAATGAAAACCGCTATGTATTTCGTGCCTTCTGGCAGGGTCAGTGTGGTGTGGGTGGAAGAAGGTCAGGGTGAAGGGTGGGCCAGCTGCTTGACAAGCTACAGGGCTATTGCCCTCCAGCTCGAGGAATGGATGAGGTGAGGTGAGTGTGGAACAGCGAAATAATGAGAAAGGTGGGGTAAACTGGAATTCACAGAAAAAAGTCGCAGGCAAATGGCAACGTCCACGTTTCCAACAGTCGAAAAAGCCTGGTCTGGACCCACTGAGGATCACACCTGGATAGCCTAGGTGGAAGACAACAGGTCCAACCCCTCTTTACTGACTGAGCTACTAGCTCACTGACTTAAAGTAGAAGTGTGTGTTGAAATATAGTTTTGACTATGGAAATTACTATGGCAATATCTGTCAACAGTGCACTTAATCACTACATACTTTAGTGTTGAATTTTAACACAAGTCAAGTATGGTGTAGGTCACAAAATTATATGCTCATGGTCTACAAACTAATATTATAAGCCTGTTCCTTTTTGAGTGTAATACAATTTCTATATGTAAGCTGTGGAAGTTAGCAATAGTAAACTCTGATAACTATAACATGAAAGTCTTAAACAACACAAACAAATATTTGTAACTTGTGACATGCTGTACTGACGGCTTGATAATCGCAACTACGCAATATGGTACACATTTTTACATCTGTGCTTTTATACCTGTTATTTTATGTTCCACAAAAATGGAAAATTAACTCTTTTTCTGCGGGATAAAAATTTTTAACTGTGCCAAGGAAGTGTAAAAAAATAAAAAATGTAAATAATTTATTTTTGGTTAATTTCAAGTGACAAAATCATGTACATAGTGTTTACAGAGTAATTTAATTCAGTGTTCGACTAAAGTCAAATGACTCAAGTTAGTGATATTTTTGTATTTGACTTTGGTCGAACATCGCAATTGAGTAAAGTAATCAAGAACCATATCAGTATCTCGTCAATGTGGTAGATTGACTGTATTTTCACAAAAAGAATATTTAATTTTTGCTGTGCAAGTTTAAAGTGCTGGGCGTGTCCACCGGTGTTTGAGTATGACTAGTAACATCATAGTAGTGAGGGAGAGTTCTGCGGTCATGCAACAATGGCCTTCAAATTTGCTATTTTTAATACTTAAATAACTTTGTTGATGCTGATTTTTATGTAACAAACCTGCCCATTTTGGTTTTCATATGTGTGTTTCAAAGTGTTTGTAGATTTCCCATTACTTTTGTGATGTTTGCATGTTACCTATTTCTAGTAACTGCTACTATCTGTCTTATGGCATGACAAGGAATGAAAGTGTTGTTAAAGTAGATTCTCCTATTAGCATTAGAAACGTGGCCCATAGTTGTTTTGCATCTGTGATTTTGTTTGATTGCTTGCAAATAGTTTTTTATAGTGAGGCCAAGTTTCCGGCTCACTAATATTCAGCTCCAGAATTTTTTCAAATGCCATGATAAGATCTTTTGAATACTTTCATATTCATCATCTGAAGTGCTTTGGTGCATTGCAAGCAGGAAAATTGTTAAACAGCTTATGTTGCCTGCTAGATTGACATCTCTGTGGTTAACTGGTTGAAGTTATATGCAGGCTTACTGACAGCAAAATTTATAGCTATAGGCCATTCGGAATAAAGTGAGCACTAAAGATTTAACCTTTGAAAAAAATCACTAGCCGTTACTGCATATACATCACCACTAACAAGAGTAACTTTACTGCTTGTATGGTTGGTAGCGATTTATTGTACGTAGTTCCGTGTAATTTCCTACTTGAATACAACATTAGTGAAAGAACATATGATGAACTCGACTTGTCTGTATTTAATACACTTCAAAATATTTACTTATGATCTTATTGACATTCATACATACATTATAATTAGACTTGATTGGCGCGAGAATTATGTGACGCTATAGTCGACCTCGAATCGCCGTGGTCGATACAGCTTGCTCCGCGCTTCAGACAGTTCAAAACTCCACCAACAGGTGGCATCAGAGTTAGGTTCTCGCCGCCAAGTTGCATATTTGGTTGCATCATTTGCGTGCGTTTGCCCGTTTTGAGTATATACACATTCAAAAGTATTGGA